>JAOUZG010000273.1:544761-556660 GCA_026289955.1 Argiope argentata
TATATATATATATATATATATATGCATCTTATAACATATGAATATTTTTTATGCGTTAAAAATTGTCTGTCCAAGCAAGTAAACTCTCTTTCAAAGGCATTAAAAGAAAAGAAATGATGAATGTCTAACAAAAAAAAATTAATACAATGATGAAAGGAATTTATATATCATTATTATAAAGAAGAAATACATTACCTTCCATATGTCAAGTGAAGTAAACTCTCCATTTCTGTAAGCAGTGGAATTACCAATTTGCATTGCGGGATCAACTTCAAATAGGTAAATATGATTTCTGAAAAACATAGTATAATATTTTAAAACGTTTCAATAAAAAAGTAGTCAAAGATTAAAAGATGGAATAATGAGACATGGGGCTTAATATATTTGTATTGCTAGTCTAATTTAGCAGAAATTCATTTACGTTTGTAAATACTTCAATTAAATCCATTTACAAATATAAAACTGGCAAAGGAGGTTAGAAAATTGCGCGTTGATTTTGTCTGGTATTACAAAAGAAGGGGAAAAAATAGAAGGAGGAAGGGAGGGAGAGAAGAAGTTATTCTTAGCGTCTTTTATAGTCACTATTTTCCCATGGATAATTATTTGCGTCATCTTCGCAATGTAGCTGTTGTAATAACGGTTTGAGATTAGAGAGGAATGCACTTTAACACCTAGTCGGAGGAGTGTTCGCCGATCTTTGTACCTTCCGATACATAACGAAGCAAACGGGCCGATCTTAATTGCCTGACAGGCGGTGTAAATGGCAAGAGAGAACTCTTCGCGCGAAGAGCATAAAGAACATTAAGCCTTTCGATGCTGCCATAGCCAGGCGGAAGAAGGGGTAGTGGATAAGTTTTTAAATGAGGCCAAATCGGGGGACACTAAGATAACATCGCGCTCGCAGATAACGAGTTCTTATGAGAGACAGGAACACGGCGCAAGACAGGGGGGGAGGGGGTATGCCACAAAAAAATTCTACAGAACTTACTCGCAGCAGAAGGGTTTTGGGATCTTGGGTTCCTTCTGCAGCTGAAACAACGCTAAACGTGTCTATCAATCATTTGAAACCTTCTGTCTCTCTCTCTCTATTTTTTTTTTTTGCGTTGATTCTTTGGTCCATCCTCTCTTCCTCATCCTCCTCCAGAGTCCTCTCCGGCTGACAGTGCCGCAGCGCGAAAGCTGACCTCGAAGAGGATTTAATGAGATGCTGAATGTGACAGAGAACACAGTACAATGAGAACCAGATCGCATCTGTTCGCACTGAATGCTTCTTGTTCCGCCGGATGATGCATGGCCGAGTATCAGTAATCAGTCAGCGGATAAATGTTATCATAAAAGTGTGTTTACTTTTTCGGATGAAATAGACTGAGAAACGATTCGGCTCGTCTTTGGTGCTTCTCGGTAAGACACGAGGCTCCCATTTGTAATTCCACGGAAGATCTGGTTTGCCGCGTTTACCGAGAATTCACTTGCCCGGAGATTGGTTATTCGAAGAATTGTAAACTTATTTATTTCCGTTCCAATTTTTTAAAATTTTAAAGAGTTTTCTTCTTCACTATCGAATTTTCAGTTCTTCTCGAAAGTCGAGAAATAAAGAAAAATGTCGGAAAAGGAAATTCAGAAAAAGAAAAAAAAAACCAATAAATTTTTTAAGTGAAATTTTGAAATTATGTGTAACGACATTTAAAAGAATGGATCCTATTTTAATGTGTTGGAGGAAAAAAATATCAATCTGCGAAATATAGAACAACTAAGAAGTTAAGAAAGATAATATCCCATTTAATATTTCGAAATCCTGAATGCATTTGTGTTTCTAATGTTTACTATACTATTGGAAATTTGGCATTGTTTTAGGTCATAAAACCCATGAACTTTTTCTGTGTTTTTGAATTGCAGCAAGTAAAACCTAGAAAAATGTCATTTTGAGCACGTGATTATATGAAATGAAATAAATAGGAAATGTAATATTTTTTAAAACAATAAATGCGACAAAGTTTTTCATGATCGTTTGCAATATTAAAGTGACTCATTCAATGAAACAATTGAAACGAATAAAAATATAATTTAACTTGCACGAGAAAGTGGTGCTGGGCCGTTCAAGAAATGATGTTCCGGCATGATACATTGAAATATGCATAGCGGATTTCATTTTAATCTTTTTGTTTAATTCAAAGGTTCTGTTCTTAGTTAGTTTTATCTAACGACTGTTAATTTATGGAAACTTTTATATATGTTCATATGTACTTGTGAGTGATAACATTTTTCTCATACTGAAAGTTGTAGTTCTTTAATTGGGGGTACCTGTTTTCTTACTTTTTTTTTAGGGGGGTGGGCTGGAAGACACCACGGTAATTTTCCTTTTCGCTTCCGTTTTCATCGGAAATCAGCGACCATTACTCAGTAATTGAATAATTACGCGGTTTCCAGGGGACCACCAAAAGCCAGCGAAAGCATCGAGAAACGGGCCTTCAGGACGCAACCCCCTACGATGGCCAGCCAGCCCCCTGCGCACGCGTAACGCGGAAAATTATAGTCCCAATAAACGTCCTTTCCAGTTAAAGAGAACAATTGAAATCCTTGAATGAAGGAAAAATCGGACCACCTCATTTTTGTACGAGGAAGGTTGTTTTGTTTAATCGCCAAGGCGTGAGCATATCATTTGGTGGGGCACTTCTTCTGCCCCGGGCCCGGTCTAATTGTCTTTTCGGACATCTGTCAGGTGAAAGATCCAGATTTCATTAAAAAAAACGAAGGTTTATAGCTGAGGAGAGGAGAATGGGTTTGGTGTTCGCGGACAGGAAGTACGATTTTAATGAGAGAGTTTGAGCTGACTCTTTGGACTTGCTAATACCATCTTTGACGCCAATTTGCTCAGCAGAGAGGAAACGAAGCAAAAGTTTAATGAAGTCATAATACGCGTGATTACGGCAGAAACGTTTTTGGCACTAAAAAGAAATTTTATTGTTTTCAAGTTTCTTTTATTTCAATTTCAGTTTTTTTTTTCTCGAAAGACTGGAGTTTAAAATCTTTGGGAGAATACTTTAGACATTAAAAATGAGCTTTTCGTCTTCTTTCTTTGATCGCCAGAAAATTATTACGATATTAAATTAAAGTTTTGACACAAACTGTTTATTAGAATAATAATTATTTGTCTAATATCTGAAATTATTACAAGAATATTTTGAAAACTGAAGAAGGAAATTTATAACAACTGCTTTTTTAAAAAATCTGTGTATTCTTAGAGCAATTTTCTTTTTAAATTTAATAATTTCTATTTTCTTATCTTTTATTTGCAGTTTAAGATGTTATAAAAATTATTAAATCTTGTAAATAAATTTTTGTCTCAAATTCATTAAGAAAGCAGAATTTCAAGCAATTTATTAATTAAATTAACAATAGTATTCTGAAACTATTAAAAATGTCTTAATTTTGATCGAAAACACTCTGGTGCCCAAAATTCCAAAACTTAAGCCCATTCGGAAGTGAGACAAAGTCGTTTATGAAGTTCCAAATTTACAAACAAGAAAACAAGTGAAATTAAATAAAAAATATGTAAGAAAAGCTTTAAAAAACAAATTCTAATTTCAATGTCTGATGTAACATTCACTCTCCAGTTGTAAAAACACTTGGATGTTTAAAAGTGTCTTTTATAAAATGCTCTGATATTGCTTGTTTCATTTGAGACAACGGAAGGAATAAAATGGAAATGTAAGTTAAGGATTAATATTTTACGCTTTATTTGAAATTTCATAATTGAAATTCCTCTGTAAAAACTGGTTTCTACACTTTCTTCTATATGGCCTTCCTAACTTTTACGGCTTGAAATAATAATATTCTGGAAATTAAATGGCAGGAAAGTTAATATTGAATCATCTATTTTTTTTTTCACTTCTTTAAAATAAGGGTAGAGTTTTCGTGTTGCATTCATTCACAGTATATGCAGAAGTATACCCAGATGCTAAGATTGAGCTTGCTTGTAAAAAAATTTATAAAAGGTCTATAATGGAATTAATTTACGTTGCTTTTTATTATAATATGTCTTTTATTCTTCATTTGTTTGAAAATAACAGTTTCGTTCTTCATTTATATAAAGCAAATATAAATAAAAAGAGCAAAATTTCAAGTGATTATTTCATAAAGAATGGAAATTTCCTTCCCAGACATATTTTCTTTCAATCTTTTTGAATAAATTAAGAAGAATTTCAAATGAAAATGTGTAATCGCATTCTACTAGCCCCTCACTTCCGGTCTTTGAGATGCAACAAAGAGAATCTCATCCCGGCATGAGCCACAGAAGCCTAAAACCACATAGTGTCGAAATAAATTGTCGAAAGATATTTTAAAAAGTACTCAAATATACGCATATCTTTTCTGAACCCAATAAATTTAAGTGCATACTACTCATAAAGCATGTTTAAAAAATCATTATTATTTTAATTTTAAAATAATGAACTGTATTTAATCGGTATCTTTCCACAACGGTAAATGTTTCTTCATTTATTTGAATATGTTTTTTTTTAATTGGTTAGATTTTTGCTCTCTTATTTTTTCATATAAGAAATACACAAAGGCAAAATATTATAATCATAAACAATAAATAAATAAATAATGCGGACTCGAGGTCTTCGTGAATGTTTACGTTTTAGACCTTTCTGAGTCCCTAAAAAACAATTTTCGAAACGATAACTGTCCATCTATCCTATAAACACCGCTTTATGTGGGGATTATCTATTTGATATCCCCATATAACCGAAAATTTAATATGGGCTGGCCTTTATACCAAAGATTTCTCTCAAATGTTGAACGAAATTTTTGAAGGTGTATATAAATTCTTGAATCGTGTTGTTTGTATTTTGTGTTGCTAGAAAACAAAATAAAATTTATGCATATCTCTTTTCTCTTAAAAGTAAGAAAAAAGAAAATTAGATTTTTTAAATGGATATTTATCTAAATTATGGAATAAAGTCGCTTCATTCTGACGTCAAGGGTGCCAGCCCAACAAAATTTCGGAATCGATTTCTGGAGGAATAAAGACGGCGTACAGTTTGTTCAGACGGCGTACAGGTAATTGTTTATGTAAATAAAATGCCTTGTAGGGAGAACTGATTAGAACCCTTATAAGAGTTAAAGCTACTTAGGTGGGTTGTGACCCGTTGTTATTCGTTTGTATTATGTCTCAGCAGAATTAATTTTTGTTTGCATTATCCTGGATTCATTTATTTCTGAGAAATTTTTCACTTTCATATCCCGATCTGGTCATTTTTTTTATAACTCGAGCATAAAAATTAATGAGAAAGTAAATAGACTCCGCGTTCACGAAGACTTGATTCGTACACCGACACTGCGAAAAGCGGATACATATGATCATAAAACTCTCGTAAATTAAGACCTTCGCGCCAAAAACAGGTGCATCTTTAACAAGATCGGGTCGGTTACATCGGCGGACCGATTGCTTTGCAATGGGAATGTATTTATTCAAAGACTTATCACAGATCGTGAATTCTTTTTGCATTATTCCCAGAGAAATGAATATTTTAAAAAAAGAAAAGTGTTTTTAAAGCGTCCATAACATTCGGTATAGGATCTTAAAAATTAATGAAACGCGGTATCTTGTTTTTAAATAGGCTGCTCTTCGGAGGAGAGTTTTTTTTAATTGCTGTTTTCTTTCAACTTTACGTCGTAGGTATTTCATGCATGTATTGTCTGTATTGAATATTACAACGAAGTAATAAAAATAAAATTATATTTAAACTCCAAACTTCTAATTAAATGCTGTTATTTTCATCAGAAGTTTTCTTTAGTCAGGTACCTCAGATAATATCTTTTTTTGTTGATTGACTAGATCATCCTTTCCCATGTCGGTGAAATGAATCAAATGAAGAATTTATGATTTACAAACTAAAAGAAATACTGTCGTTTGAAAACATTCGAGTTATTTACCTATATAAGAATAAGTAAATAATAATATAAAAATCAATGTTATAATAATTACTATTTAATAATAAGCAATGTATGGTACGTAAAATAAGATTATTATTTGCTTGCATAAGAATAAGAAGTATAAAACTAATTTTGAATTAGCGTTGAGATGCGCTTGGAAAACTTTTTGAAAGCTTACATCAACATAAATTGAGCTCATATTTTAAATACTGATTAGTAATTTATCGCACGGTTAGTGAGAAATTTAAATATCCTTTTAATAGATGCAGATAATCCGTTTGGAATTTAAAATAAATCACACATTTATTTATTTTTTCACAAAGTCTTCGAAAGGTTTTCATTAACTGATATCAGTTGACCATCACCTTCAATGGTTATTTATACGTTATCGAAGCTTATTTAATGTCTGTTTTTTATTTGCTTGTTTGTTTCTAATGGCATTTGTCATGGACAAGCTCGCTGAGGGAGTCCGCGATTTTAAGTCGAGGGTGCATCTCTTGCTTTTCAGTAGCGTTAACTAAGGCCAAGGGTGCAAGACTTAGCTACTCACGCATCACTTTCGCTTGCACAGCCTCTTTTCACAGGGGGCGAATTCACACATCTAACAAATAGAACAGATGAAGAACAATCATACCCGAACTGGAACTCGAACCCGGACGACTAGTCCAGGAGGAAAATCCGTTATCACTGTGCCAGGACACGTCGGCATTGAATGTCTATCGTTCGAAATCAAAATTCACGTTTTTCGACTAAAATTTTATTCAAGCAGTCTTTTATTAATATAAATTAAAGTAATTTAAACTATGCATGCATATTTTCCGTCTCCTCCTACACAACCGAGTCGAATTCATCTAAATTTCGTGAACTGTTTGCACGCGCAGACAAGAGGAAGCATATTATTAGCTTTTCAAGCACAAAAATTAGAAAATAATTAAAGTTTTTTTTCTCACCTACCCTTTCAAAAGTTTACTTTTCCATTTATACCAAATTCATTTATGTGTAATTCTTTTTCGATAATTATATTTTAAAAAAAAGTGACGAAAGCTATTTTTAATGATGAAAATGCTCGTTTGAAAAATTACAGCAAATCTCTGAGGCATTTTACAAATATTTTTATAAAATATTATTTTAATATGTTTTGACTACATTTTTTATTGGTTTAAAATTACTTATTTAACGATGCACCAAAACAAGAATGAATGAATTACTCAAATTCAAACTGATGCAAAAAAAGTAAAGCTCGAGAAAATGAATTTTTTTTTTATAGTTAGAGAACAAGAATACATGCAGAACGCTGTTGCCGGAATACAGCGATAAAATTGTAAAACAAAATTTTAAAAGCAGAAAATTAACAATTCATATGAGGAACAACTACTAGTTTGGTTTATTTTCGAGTTTTTTTATTTGTGAAAAGTCAACTGTTTAATCAGTGCTATAAAATGTTCTTAAAAATTTATCATATTTCAATCCTTGTGAACAAGATTTGGTGTACAAATATAAAAAATGCTAATAACTTATGGAGAAAATTAACTATGATCACGATTTGAAAATCGTTCTGTTCAATTGATATTCTAATTTTAATTAAAAACAGGTAATAAAATTTTTAGACAGTCAAAGGATTTTTATATGCAAAAATAGTTTTAGGTAAAAATAATTTACATGAAGGGATTTTGCTTCAAAGGAAAGCTGGACATTTCAACTATTTTATAAAAATTATATAATATAAACTCTTTCCTCTTATGTATTTCGAATAATTGCTAATTAAATTAATATGTAAATATTCCTTCAAATAAGCTTATCTATGATTATCGATATTTTTCTCTGGTTACTGTTAACTGCAAGTTTTACTTTTCTGTTGTGTTATATTGTTGTATGATCGAGAGTGAAATTTTTGCCCGAAGTCTTATGAAAGCTTTTCTCCCCCCTCCAGGGTCCTGGGCGATGACGAAAAGAAACCTTTCATCGAGGAGGCCGAGCGACTGCGGTGCAAGCACAAAAAGGACTACCCTGACTACAAGTACCAGCCCAGACGTCGGAAGCCCCCCAAAAGCTCGTCGGCCTTCATGACGCAGGACAAGCCCCCTTCCACCGACCACATGACGGCGGCTGCCCCGGAACCCTGTCAGCCGGACACCGAATCCTCCAAGCACTATTCCGGTGCCCACTACGGGGCAAGCAGGACATCTCCGCCCACGCCTCCGACGACGCCGCAGCACGGCAACAGATTCGCCAACCAGCAGCAGCACATCAGGGAAGATCCGCAGCAGCACATTGGGCACAGCGTCTCGGAGCTCTCGAACAGAGGTGGGTAACGTTCACTGATAGCAGTACCAACATCAAAAGAATGCCGTTGAAGGAATTTTTCGGCATTCTTTTGCACACACTCATTTGAGAACTATGACAAAAGATTGCGCTCTCCTATTTAGTGAAAATATTTAGGTTAACCGCAGAGCAATATCAGCATGTGCATCCATATCTTCTCTATAAAAGTATCATTTGCTTCCATTCATTTTAGATGTATGATCGCAAATTGACTCATGCCAATAGATATTAATAATCAATCTTGCTGTTAATCATTCATTTTAGTTTTTACCATGTTTCGTTAATCGCATTATTATTCTTAGGTTGATCAGTACTTATAATAACCGATACCGAATTTAGATTTGATGTTTAAATGATCGCACACTTTGGGGATAGCTGTTCGGACAGGAGTATGTAACTTCTTATCGATGAAAATATCAGTGTCAGTGCGATGCGACGGATACTCAAAATAGAACTGAAAGAAATCGAATCTCGTTCTCTCCAGACATCTACAGAAACAAAGTAACACCGGCTCTAAATTAAACCAATTGTTTCTTGAACCTCCTTGTAATCTAATAGCATCTTTCGAAACGGGTTTTTTTAGTCCTTAAATAGCTCTACATGCACATCGTTTGCAAGTATCCGTCGCCAACCCCACCCTAACATCACATAAAACCACGTCGAGACCGCCTGTTCAAAAAGTCAATTTTTGCACCCGGATCCGTCAGAAGTAACTTGATGCAAATATTTGATCTCTGTTTTTATTAACCCCCCACTACAAGCATCCTTGTCCTGCAATGCCTCCCCTCCCTTGACGTCACCGCCCGTTCTCGCACAATCAGAGCATTCGATCGAGTCCTGCCAACAATTAGGCTCCTGATGCGGAGTGTCCCACGTCAAGTGGCACCTTCCGTGATTCGAAAGGACACTCGATACCCAGTACTCCACCCTGCGCGGAAAACAAAGGCCATTTGTGCTGATCCACTTGGTGGTTTTGTGTTGTTACGTGCCTCGCCTGCCATCCACAATGGGGAGAACCAGGCCGGCCTGACAGAATGATGGAATACCAAAGCTCTGTGGTTCGCATTCGCCCCTAACTAACAAAATGCCCACTCTGCTGGCTTATTTTAATGTCCACTTCATTGAAACAAAATACGAGAGATCAGTTCCCCGGAGAAGTTCATTTAAATGCTGACCAATTAAACATATGGCGACATTAAATTTCTTAGTCCGTTTTTCTTAATCCATTCAGAAATCTTATTTTTTTTTGTAATTTCGATGCAACTTTGAAGGAATAGTTTATTTTTCTATCGTTTAAATCTAACCGCCTTTAGCGACCATCTTCATAACAGGAATTTTGATTACAATTCATTTCATCTAAATATCTTGCGTATGACTTTCTTCAAGGTACTTTCAAGAGGATATATTTCAATTTACTTTTAACCTATGCTATTTAATGAGTGTTATGCCTTTCCAGTTTTTTTATGACCATGCATTTGTTACAGTCTGAAATGGTGTAAAAATGAAAGTAATGAGACAGGCAGCGAAGATATGTCCATGAAAGAAAAAATAAATATTATTTTCGTAATTTATTTTTATTTTTTTACACACACCGACCCAATCTACCAAATGAATGTGAAATTTTGAACTCCACACTTTATGGAGTTCAAAATAAATCTTATACTTTGCTCTAAGAAGATATGACTTCTTTTTATATATTTTGTCTACTAAATAAAGAGTAAAATCTTAAAAATTGAAGCAGAAATTACATTTGAAATTTAAATTCAGAAAAAAGAGATAAGAGCATCAATTAGGATCTTGGCTATCATTTTTATAAAGCTATATTCTTTGATGACTTCTTTTTCAATTCAGTTTGTTTTCTATTACTTAACTGTTCTGAATTCACTATTTATTTACAGACAAAAAATATGAGGTGAAAGGGTGAAAATAAATATGCTAATCAGAAAAATAAAAACTATTTATGAAAGTAGTATCCGAATGAAGTTTGAAAAAATTTGCTAAAATTCAAGGAAAAAACATATGATATATATTTTTGCAATAGAAAATATTATTTTAAAAACTTAAATTGGTTGATAAAGGTGGTGGTGTGAGATTTTATTCCTCGAAATTATTTGAGTAAAAAGCTAACAACCGACTTATTTTATTTAAAATTTAACTCTGTTCAAATTTCAAAAGCAAAAAATCTTTTCGAAATTAAATTATCATTCTCCTTTTTCGTTTTTCATTTAATATCATTATCTTAAGATCAAATAATCTGTAGAGAGCTAAGAGATTGTCTAACAGAAATTCAAGAGCAGAACTAACAAACACTCAAGAACATTTTCACTTACTATAAGTAGATAGAAATTTTAATTGTCATGTAAAGATTATAAAGTTATGAAAGTTTTTTTTTTTTTGCATGAAAATTCTGTTGTCTCAGTAGAAAAGAATTTTGGAACGATATAAAACTCAGAATTTATTTATTTAGATAAATAATTTAAATTTATTCGAAGGGTGGAATGAAAAAATGCATGTTTGAGAAAACAAAAAGCAATTATTAAAAAGTTTGTAAACGTTTGAAACAGTATGTCTCATCAGAACGATCAGAAAAAAAGAAAAAGAAAAAAAAAAATGAAAAATTGTAGCATTTTTTTCCTCACGATACTTGTAATCTAGTTTTCCGCAAATGGTGTATTCAAGAAATAAGATATGAATTTTCTTCTGAAATCAGTAATATGTAATAAAGAGATTCGACGTTTTGAGAGGAAGTGAATTCATTATTCACTATGGAAGTAAAGGTATCAAATAACTTAAGTAAAACTGTATTCTACTTAATGTTACCACTATTATGTGTTAAAACGTAATGGAAGAATCTAACCATCTTTTAAGAATGTTTAGTCTTTGGAATTAGATCTTAATTGTATTTTATATAAGCTAATAATCTTTATATATTCGACATAAAACCTTTTGATTTTATTGTAAAATATTACTAAAATTTAGATTTTTTTGAAGATTTTTTTTCGAAATATTTTGTAATATACTCCATGAAATTGGTTATGGGTTTCTTAGGTTTCTTTTTTATTTATTTATTTCATTGATTATTAACACACAAAAAATACTACAATATTAATTTTGTATTTTTTTAAGTTACCACTTATCTTACAACTAATTTCATACGCAACCCTACAAGACTGTATTTCAGAATATTCATTAAAAAAAATCCCCGTCTCTTTTTCCAATTATTAAAAAGCCTTAGTCCTCTAAAAATGTTATATTAAAAAATAAAAATGAAGAAATATCAATTCAAATTTTTCATTTTTCAAAATAAATAAAATAAAATAAGCAGATTAATCTGTAATTTTTATTAAACGTAGATGAGTTATTTTAAATTGTTTACTGTAACAAATGCAAAAATGTTGAGAAAAAAAAATTGTATTTGCATATAAATGGTGCTCTCCTTACCGTTAACTTCTTCTGAAAAAGCATCATATTTACGAAAAGAAACAGAATCGTGTATTTCTTGTAAGACTAACTGGTAAAGAATGCATTAATTATTTTTGCACGCGAAAGTGAATACCATGAAGATTAAATAGGAAGACTAACCATTAAAGACACACACACACACACACACACACACACACACACACACACACACACA
>JAOUZG010000273.1:556670-569625 GCA_026289955.1 Argiope argentata
ACACACACACACACACACACACACACACACACACACACACACACACATATATATATATAGAGAGAGAGAGAGAGAACCTGTTTGATGCTTCATGCAAATTTAATTCAGAATGTTTTTCGACAGTTTATAACTGCAATAAAATTATTTAAAACAATATCTAGCATTAATTGGCGAGAAATTTCTACTTTGGTGCAAGAGGGAAGATGTTAATAAAATGATGGATAGATACGACAAATACCAGTAAAATTAGAAATTCTTGTCTTCAATATTTTGCTCGCAATCATTGCTAAGATCTTATAAAAATGTTAGTGTAAGTCTCTATTTAAGTGTGGCTATGTGTTCATGCTTTTCCCATGGCATTTGTTCATTAAAATTTTTATTGATTTGGCATTCGAAAAAGTATAAAATGAAATCCGATTTCATATTTAGAAAATAAAATTGAGCTCGATTCGATATTACGTCAGCCATGCAATGCTCACTGTAGAGAGTTTAATATTATGATTTAAGATAATGAAATGTAATCTCCTCTTCAACAGCTGTTTATACATTGTTTATTACCAGCCTGGCTTTCAGTTTATGATTACTTATTTATGTAATTATTTATCGAACACATTAAATCCCATCGATAAATCTTCGATGTCACAGCATCAAGTCATTTGTCATTATCAAACTTTTTGAATACTGACAAGTTTCAAATGTTTTCGTTGATTTGAAAAGTCAAGCTTTTTAAAACTTTTTCCCTCACCATCACATCAACTTCAAAAGCATTTCAAGGCTCAATTTTTAAGGAAGGATAAAGAAAGACTGGATAGACTAAAAATTAGTTAGCATTTGATAGCGTAAAAAAAAATTTATTTTATATAACTTACTGCGCAGTTTTAATAAAATGACTTAGACTAAAGAAATTGTTAAAAATAATTTTTGCCTAATTATTTTAAAGAAACCGAAAGACCCCTCCCCCTACGCGGGCATAGTTGACAAAAGCGTTTTAGTGATTAGTCGAAGAATTTCAACCCCTAAATTTCCTCATTTGAGAATTGTAGTGCTAAATGCAAAAATATAAATCTATTGAAATAAAAATAATTCTTTCCAAGTAAAAAAAAATCCAAACACTATTTCTTTTTTTTTTTCAGAAACTTGCATAATATGAAGATTTCATAACTTACAAAGTTTTCCATAATTTTTAAATATTATTTGTTTTTATAAATCTATTTAATTGGTTTATATTATTTATAAAAACAAAAAATTCCACCACTTTTCTGATAAAAAAAATCGCGAAACATTCTGATTAGATAATAATTGCGAAAAATTATCCGAGTGAACCATCTTTGTTGTGCTGCCATCTATCGAGCAATTTCTACTTTTTTCATGATCATTTCATAAATACAGTTGTACAAGGAATTCGTAACTAAGGTCTTCCTTCTTTACCAAGAAGAATAAGAAATCAAAGAACATAACTACAAAAAAATATTTACTAAAAATTTTTTATCAAACGAATTTATAACTATTACATTTCTCTTATATCCACGAGATTATTGAAGTTAAGTTGAATTTTTTTAGCCTACATTAACTTGATTAATACATAGTAACATACATTAACATACATAAAAATATAAATAAAAAAAATCGGAATGTATAGTTATGTTTTACTTATGAAACCTTTAATTACTTTTTTTTTCTTCTTGACTAATTATTTATCCACATTGAAAAGTTGAAAATTCGAATGAAAAAAAATAATAACATTGATTTAAATTTAATAAAGCGTAATGAGGATTTAATGATTAATTTAATTAATAATTTAATAATATATTTTATTTTTATTTAAAATATATTAATTAACTTTTATTCCTGTTTTATTACTTTTGACTTTATCTTAGAACTCCTTCGTATAATAAGGATAACTCCATCCTAATACTTCATAATCAAGCAATGATAACAAAATTTAAAAAAAATCGTTAGTATTTTAGAAAATTTTAAAAATTAATATTTTTAAATTGTAATATTATGATCATGAAGAAAAGTAAATATTCTAATATCTATATTATTGCTATATTTCCTGTCAAGTGGAATTGAAAGATGAAGTGTAATACGGCATTGCGATTGTTTTAGTTATTATTAATAGATGGCAGCACAGATGCTATCTTTAAAAAAAGTGTTTCATTTCTTTGTATTCATTTTCTTATTAACAATAAACTACAAATATTAATATAATTAAATAGTTTTAAAAATTATCCTTTCTAGTATAAAATAAATAATTTGTTTTACGTATTTACTGTCTATAAGAAATATTCTTAAAACTCTGCAGTGATAAAAGAAATTAAATATTAGATGCATGCAACATATTAAAATGTTTTTTATAGATTGTACCATGAAGGCATTAAATATCCTTCTCTAAAAGTTTTTGCATTCCTAGGTTATCTTAGTTTCTGATGATTTCTCACATTAGAATTAACTTTCTATGAGTTCTAAGACGATGATTCGATTAAGAAGCTCTGGTAGTGCTGAAAAAACTCGTTTTTGATGATTGGCTAAGAATTTCGATAGCTGTTTCTAATTATCTCGAGTATTTAAAAAAAAAACAATATATTATCGAATAATTAGAAATTGGCATATGAATAAATTCTTGTGTTTCATAATTTTTTATGACATCATCTTAAAAACTCTAATTTAACTCCTCGTTCAGGTGTGTGTGTGTGTGTTTATCTCAGCCTAATGTTCTGTATTTAATTCATCATTTAAATAAACCACTAATCGATATTTCATATGAATGTTTTTCAAATACTGAAATCTTTTTGTAAGTTTGAGAAAAAAAATACATTTTTTTGTAAACATTTTTTTTCTTCTTCTTCTATTAGGTCCTGATCACAACAACGGCGGACTATCCCCTTCTCTCGTCGGAGCCACTTCTTCCCCAGCTATTACAACCTCCACCACATCCCGAAATGGTCCGTGCAAGTATGCAACGGCAACCGTCCTGGAACCTACCGTCTCCTCCTCCTCCCTCGGACCTCCTACGGCCGATCCCTACGTCCACTTCGGACTAACGCCCCACCATCAGTACACCCACCATTTGCAGCCTACAGGTCCTCCTGGACCTCCCTCTTGGAATAGATTTGGGGAACCATTCTCGCAGAGGGTTGGGTGTTTACCTACAACAGGTGGTCCACGAGATCACCACCCTCTTTCTGGAAACGAACATCCCTTGCTGGGGGAGATGGACAAGACCGCCAGTGGAATGACCAGTCAATTATCGCAGCACCACCAGCCGACGCTGGATTTGTACAGGGGTGGCTACAGTGCGCCAGAATTTCACCACAGTAACCGCAGAGTGACACCTCATCAGCCGACAGCTTTCTTGGAAAGTGCCGGCGACAGTGGCTTTGGCCACTGCGGTGGAGCCGCCAAGACTTTCGGACCATTGGGCATGCAAAGCTGTCCAGTTTTTGGACACATGGCGCCAGTTTCATCCGCTCAAGACCAGAGCAGTATGTTTTCTTCCGGTCCAGTGATGTCGGACTCCGGAGCCGGATCCTGCGCTTACAATCCGGCTCATTCACTCGGACATTTCCTGCAACCTAAGTAAAAGAAGAACGATCTTGAACTATCCAAGGATCTTTTTATGTGTTTCGAAAGCACGGACACTTGTTCAGAATGATAGACAGTTATACTGGCACATCTCTCTCTCTCTTACTTTCTTTTGTTGTTGTTTTTCTTTTCCTAGCTCTTTTTATATGACGTTGTTTTATTTGTACTGTGCAAGAACGAAATGTTGATCTGACCTGAAAAAACTTCATTGGTTACATGAGATATGTGCTTTATTATGAAGATTGGAAGTAAAATCCATATGAACAAGCAGTGTGGTTTCTTTTCTTTTTCTGAGAAATTTTTTAATGTCTTTTTTCTTGGTATTGAAAGTCGCTTTTAAACTTAATTTGTAAATGATGGTCGCTAAATTATTATTATACAAATATAAAGTCATTAATATTTTGTAAAAATTTATTTCAGCTGAATTACTTAATGTAACTCTATCACCCTAATTTCTATTTTAAAGAGAAATCAATTTAAAAAATGGCAATAGTTACATAGACTCAATGTCAAAAGAGAATTAAATCAACGTCTTTTGTTAAAAACTATATTCGAGTTCAGCATATATGACTTGTGTAAACCATTTAAAACAAATTTAAGAGCTTTAGTAATTATCCAAAAAGGGCATTCATTCAAGAACTCTCCACGCAGGCATTGCTGGCCTAGGAGTAGCACGTCTTCCCCGTGATCTGGGCATCGTGGTTTCTAGTCCTGGATCATGCATGATTTTTTTCTACCCTGTGTTCTATTTGTGAGGTGTGGGAATGAGCTCCTCTGTGAAAAAGAGTTGTGCAATCGAGGGTGTGAGTACATCTTCATATAATCTTCCGGTCTCGGATGCTCAAGGGCCTTTGCCCTCAGAAACTCTTGCACACTCGACTTAAAACTTTCAGTACGAATAAAATGCTCATTGTTTTAAATGCTTTTAAATGTCCCGTCAGTCTTGAAAGGGTTAAATCGTTGACGGATCCTCAGCGGATTTCAAGTGCTATAAGTAACAATAACATACACAGTTGTTGATTTTCTACACTTATGTCAAGTATAATAATACTTATTGCACACATACATAATATAGTGTGGCTCTAGAGAGTAAAATTTAATTATAATTTTGATTTTAAAAATTTATTTGAAAGTTAATAGTTTTAGGTCATTTCATTCTATTTATGCAGAATAACTTGAGAGTCATTATACATTTTCTACATTAAGTTTTTTGATAGCATGGCATAAAATGGTAATTTATATATATATCATAAATTGGTAATGCACATTCTTTATATATATTGCAAATTCTGCATGTGGAATGGTGTATATAACGACATATCTAGTCATCCCTCTCAGCTATCTTCCGCAAACTACGCGATCTCTCTATCATATTTATGATTTTAGATTTTGCGACCAATAATTCTTTAGCTATTCAGTGAAAGAAACAGAAAAGGCGGATTATTTCCGAAAACTTCTTGGATTTGAGATGATTCGGAATGAAGCATCCATCGCTGAACAGCACAAACTGTACCTAAGTGACATTTTTCACAATCACTTTCTAAGTTATAAAACATCGCTGTCGAGCTACGTGGTCACTTGTGAACTATCTGCATCTTACAGATAGCATACAACCAGGGCTCGACTTAGCCTAGCTGGGGACAGGGGCAAAAACTTCTTTTGGAGCCCCCTTTGCTTCACTACTTTAGTAATGAAGAACATTCATTAAAGAAGGGGACGTAAAAATAAATAATTTAATCGATTTGGGGGCCCCACTTATGTGCCCCCCCTCTTAGTCCCTACCTTAATCAGGCTCTGCGTACAACTTAAGTTCCCTAGATTGTCGAATACTAAACCCCCTTCTTATTCTCTTTGTTGAAGCTAATGGGCCCTGCTTGATTGCATTCTGCACAAATAGTGTTTACTCCACTCTTCGCCTTTTCATTTTTTCCATCCATCCATTTCATTTCATCTTTCCCTATCACTTTATGCCTATTCACACCATCCATCTTGTTGGAATACATAACAAATTCATTTCCCTTATTTATCCACAGCTCTGCCTCCCTATCACATTTTGTAAGAACCGTTTCAATTAGCAATTAGCACATATTGTGTATTCAATCCTCCTGTCCACGTTATGCCGACGGGTTTTTCAAATTAATAATGCATTTTGGAACGGCAATTCTCCCCTAGGGCGTGGTTTGACTATGATCTTCAAGTTAACCTTATCAGAAAATTTGAAACTATTCTATTATCCCTTTGCACTCTGATGGTGCCTCTCACTCACCATTCAAGATTGTGCATCATTTTGACGTTTTATTTATTCATTTTTCGAATTTAATTATTAAAAACGCCTGCATAATGGTCAAAAGACGTTGATTAATTTTTAAAAGAAATTCGACTTCAAAGAGTTATGTATATTTATTTTTCATAGCAATAAACAAATCTTTGTATTAGGTGAATAATTTTGCATCTAATTACTTTTCGGAGTGTAAAGGGTTAATTCTTAACAAAGAACCTAGTACAATTTTTTTTTCTAAATTTTCTCGTGGAATATTCTGCATTTGCCCGTATCTGCTTTCAATGTAAACAACAGCTGAAGTTCCTTCTATTGTCAGCACTCTTCATGATTAGTTTCAAAAAGAAGGCGAATGGCAAAGCAAGCATGCAGGCCAAAATATGCACATGCTTAATAATAAACATGAAACGTTGTAACTTCAAAATGAAGGATCCTTTGAAAGTTGTGGAGAATTTTGTTTTTGTGACGCTACAAATTTGCTCCGTCAGCATTACTAATGAGGATCGAAAGAGTATCTACGAAGTTTTTTTTTTTTTGTTTTTTTTGTCAATAATTATTATTTTAAAGCTATTTATATATCTCCTTATAAAGAGAAAGTATATGAAAGTGATGTGAGATTGAGGATTGCATGATGTTTCGTTTAATTTTCACTGATTTTTATTTGCTTCTAATTAGAGTTTATCTGGATGCGGAAATCTTTTCGAATTTTGACATTATCTTTATCTAAATGTAGTCAAATCAGTTAGTGAAATATATATTTTTAAAATCTGATTTTTATATAAAGAAGAGTTTTTAAAAAAAGACACAAAGCGGACTCATTACATGATTTATTAGAAAATAAGCATGACATATCCCGTTATAAAATAGCTATCATCGAAATCAATACAAAATAAGGATTTAACATTATAGCCAAAACAACAACAAAAAAAATTGGTGAGGATTTTTCTCATTTATTTTTCTATACGGCAGTGTTGTTGTGCACTGATAAAAATTATAGTAAACTTGAAAATCAAGATTTTTAAAAAAAGACAACATATTCAAAATATTTAGTGCATATGATAAAATTTTAACTATCAAAAATTATGTTGAATTATGGAAAATTCATTATATCATTTACATTATATCACAAATATTAGTCAATTTTTATGCCTCTCTCCTAAAAAAATAATTCAATTTATTTGGATGACGGCGTTTAAAATATTTGATACTCTAGGTTATATAACTCCTTTTGAATTGAAGTAATTCAACAAAATGACTTCAAACTGAAGTTACAATACCAACAAATCATTTTAAAAATGAAGATTTAAAAGAATTTATGTAATCCAAATACGATTATAAGGAAATTTTAAATGATTTCAAATAATTCATATCGTCATGAATCAATTCTTGAAAACGACACCAATTAACTAAATTCGTTTGGTGTTTACAGATTATTACCATTTAATTTCAGCCTTCTTGAACAAAAAGGAAAACTAATAAACTTAGAACAGCATAAAATATTTACTTACTGTCACTTATTAATCGGAGAAAAAATATCGATATGTTCACGACACAATTAAATGCCTGTCTATGGATAGAAATAATTTCTAGAGACACACTAAAATATTTTTTTTTAAGATTTGAAATTAGTAAAAAATAATTTCAGTTTACTTACAAAGTATGATCAATACATGAAACAAACG
The DNA here is from genome assembly GCA_026289955.1 of Argiope argentata. Taxonomy (NCBI): domain Eukaryota; kingdom Metazoa; phylum Arthropoda; class Arachnida; order Araneae; family Araneidae; genus Argiope; species Argiope argentata. The sequence continues at coordinate 564,216 of JAOUZG010000273.1, forward strand.
AAGAATATTTTGAAAGAACAAAAGAGAATTCCAAACGATTTCTTAATGCATTTTGAAATAGATTTATCGTTGACTGAAGTATTTCTAGTTGAGAAAAAGAAATTTCTCTTTGGATACAGAAAAGGAAAAAGTTCAATTTCCGAAAGTCATTAAATGATGCAGTGAGATACCTTCCAACCCAATTCACTTGGGTTCAAAAATGGTATGTTTACTTTATATTCTTAGATTGTTCAAATTTAAACACCCAAAGCTTACTTTTTATCTCCAAAATTTATTCACTAGACCAATTGGAAAAAAAATTCTTGTTGATTTTTTTTTTCGAAAATTTGAAGCCATTTGGAGTTTATTTTAACCACTTCACTGTTTTGCCCGTATCCCACACGTGCATCGATTTACCGCATTTGGATAGTTGTAAGCAAAAAATAAACCAATCATAACGATTATAATTGAATAGTAAAATTACTTCGAATACATTGATAAATCACGAATTCAATAGAGTTCCATTTGAATCAAAATGAGAAAATATGCCCAAAATAGAAGACGTCATCTTATTAGGTAGTAAAGTAAATAAAACAGTTAAGTGGTTAAAGCAATTTTAAATTAAATCTTTGCTTAATTTCAACCGAAAATAAATTTGCACATTAATCAAATCTTGCTTTTCTCTTGATCCAATTTTAACACTTACTTTAACTAAGTATAGTTAATATAGTAATGATTATGGCTAACGGCAGAAAAGAATATTTTTCCTGAAGCATTCCCACATATTTCCCAATAAAGATATCACCCTTTTCACTTGCATAACAAATAAGGACTTTGGGAAAATAGACATTTCGGCCGTTTTTTTCGTCGGATTTTAACCAAAATTCTTGACAGAATTATAATTTTATTAATATTAATCACACAATGAATTTCATTTGTTTAAGTTAGTGAGTTTTTGAGTTGATGTTGTTGTTACTAATAGAACTATCCATGGATAAGCTCGCAGATTTAGTCAGCGATTTTAAGCCAAGGGTGCATCTTTTGCATCAAGTAGCGCCAACTAGAGCCAAGAGCACGTCTTAGCTGCACGCTCATCACATTTGCTTGAACAGCCTCTTTTTACAGGGGGGGGGCATTCACACATCTGTTAGACAGTACACAGAGGAGCAACCATGCCCTAACAGGGGTTCGAACCTGGGACAACCAGATCACGAGGAAGACGCGCTACTTCTGTGCCAGCAAGCCGGTGAGTTTTTGAGTGATTACGTTTCTATTCATAAGAAGGCATAGATCTACAGATGGTCGATTTAGCCACTGCCAATGGGAAATTTTATTCAAAATTTGATACATTAGATGAAAAAACCAATTACCAGTACTTCAGTAGCCAGTACTTCACATTTTGTAGTTACGTTCATTTTCACTTCAGGACAGGGCTTCCTTCATCCAAACTTTTGTAAAAATTATCGTATTTGGTATGAAGACCCTAACAAAATTTCATCCGTCTAGTTCATTGCGTTTTTGTTTTATCTTTTTCACGATAAAAAAAAAACAGAATTCCAAAAATGGGTTGTTTTTTAAGACTAAAATATAGACATTCGTCAAAATCTAGATTTCGATTATTTTTTTGGGGGGGGTGAACATAACATCTTATTTTTGCATACTTCATATATGAGAAAGTAAACACAATATCAAAAGCATTGCAACACGGTATAGAATTTTTTTAAAAGCAGTATTCTAACTTAAGTAGGATCTTCATAAGAAACTAGAAACAAGATTCTTTACGCTCATAACCACGGAAAACGATAATTGTGTGCTTAGTAAATCAAAATGAAACGTGACGAGCTTTTTGGGATGAAATGAAGTAAGTATGATGTTAATTCTAAAATAGAGTTTCACTTTGTCTTTATTTAATCAGGAAATGGAATTATAAAAAGGAGTTATTTAGTAGGAAAGCTAAAGATGTGTGATTGCAATCTCTGTGGAATACGAACAAAAGCACTTTATATATTCGTATGGAAAACACAATGAGGTTTACAGACTGAAATGTCATCAGTGAATTGCGATACTCATAAAATTGGGGAAAAAAAATTCAAAATATAGTACAGTACAGTAAAATCAGACAATGGGACTTAAAGCCACTGAATTCGAGACATAATTATTGTCTGGATAATAAGTATTTTCAAAGATAGAGATTTTAAAAATTTTAATTATATTCGTAAATAATTAAAGATTATCATCCCTTTAATGCTTTTCTGAATAAATTCGATGCTTAATGCTCCCTCGCCATTTTTATTCAAATTTAATCCTTTGCTGTCCGCTGTCGAGAGTGACTCGACATTCAAGACTGTGCATCGTTTTGTCGTTCTATTTATTTATTTTTCAAATTCAATTGTTAAAAACGCTTACATAATGGTTAAGAGATGTAGATTATTTTTTCAAAGAAATTCGACTTAAAAGAATTATGTATATTTATTTTTCATAGCAATAAACAAATCTTTGTATTAGGTGAATAATTTTGCATCGAATTATTTTTCAAACTGCAAAGGATTAAAATAAACAAATTAACTTTTGATTAATACCAGTTATATATATGAAATGACATTTTAAAATATAATTCCGATTCTAATTACTTTCCAAACTTTTATCTTAGTTTAGCCCAATATTATGGGCTAAATTAAGGCAAAACTTCAATAATAATTAACAGAACTTAATAATTTATAATTATGGAAAAAAATTATACATAATTATAAGCAAATATTATAAATGATTTATAATTACAATTCAATAATTATAATTAACTTAACTCTATAAATTTTATAATTTTTATAATTTATTTAATTATATAAATATTCTTTTGTTTCTTGATCTCAATCCACTTTTTCTATTTTATTAATGAAACAAACCTCTGTGAAAAGGTTTTAGTCAGTGTTTCGCACGCTCCGAGTGAAGGGATAAAATATTGCTGATGTAAACAATTTCTTCTAAAAGATTTCTGTCTTTCTCTTGTCTAAATAGACGTATGTAGAGAAATCCCTATCAAAATCTCATGTTATATAAAAGACCAGGAATACTTAATTGCGTTTTCTTTTTATCTTTTTTTTTTTTTTTTTGCTTTCTTGCCGCGCTGTTCACGGACCTCCCTATCTGCACCTCTTGTTAATAGATCATGTCTTCTCGGGAAAGAATAAGACGAACTTAGAAAGTCGAAAATCTTTTTGCTCTCTTCGAAATTGCCTTCTACTTTAAACAAAATATTATGTTTACATATATATGTAACATGTATAGCTTTGTGTTTGAAGCAGAAGGCAATTTCGAAGACGAATTTTTTATGTTCACTTTATCGCATCTCGAGATGCACGCATTATGTACAAACAGCGAGGACACGGGACGTCCGCACACAGCACGGCACAAAAGAAGAAGGTAAAAAAGGAACGAAATCATTTATTCATGGTGTAATATACCAGGAGATTCTAATAAATCCTAACGTCGATTGTGACAGGAATTCTCGCACATGTCAGCCTTGACGAGGGGAAAGCAAGGGTGCTTTAGAAGAATCTGTTTACATCAGCGATTCTTTATCTCTTCACTCAGTACGAGCAAGCGATGACGCAATATTTTTACAAAGCTTCAGTTGGCTTAAAGAAACAGAGAAAAGTGGAATGGGATCGGGAAACAAGAGAGCATATAGAATGACTTTGATATGTGGTTGAATTAAGCTAAAAATTAAGAAATTAATTAGGATTAAATTAAATTTTAAAATATCGTTCATATATAAGGGCAATTTTTCCTTTTATTTTAATAAATTTACAAAAGACGTTTTTTTATAACGCTACTTTTCATTATTTTGGTCCTTCCTGATATGCTCACGCACTTAGCGAATATTAGATGCGTTTTACTTGTGCGCGTTATCGGTCCTAAAATTTAAAGTATTAAAAAATAATATAAAGACTGCAGATTTAAACTAAAACATTTTTGGCATGGTACGAAATTCTGGACTTTAATTGAATCTCTTTTATTTATCTTTTTTTTTTTTGCTTTGCTTAAAATTTCATTTGATTTTGATTTTATAATTTGCTTTTCTGACATAAATAATTTAACTTAAACTTATCTAAACAGATACTACAGAACCTATTTCACTTCGTACAGAAATCATTGGGTATTAATGGAAGATAACATTTGGTCATTTTAATCTCTGTCTTCGCCAAGTTGATTATCATTTTGATCTCCGCTTTGGAAGTGGAAAGTCACTGCCTAAAGAAAATGCTTCATCAAACATTCGTCTTGTTGGTAGTCGAGACGTTTCCTAAGGCCGAGGTTAATCAGATTCTTTACAGGCACAATGGTGCTCAAGTCTGAAGAGATTGTGATATATGACCTAATTTTGAGATGGAATCCTTAAAATCATACAATAGTCAAATGAGAACGACAGTTAAAACCCTCCCTCAAAATCGGCAGTAGGGACTTGTCTCTTGATGCCCAATTGGATGCACTTTAGTCCACGTATTTGATGAATCAATTGTTAAAGTAGTTAGAGTTGGATTATAATGGCGCAAAAGCCAGGCATGGCTATGCTGCCCCAAAAGCATGGTGAAAAGTAGACATCAAATTTGAAATCCTGCAATCTCGAAACTCAGAGCGACCTTTATTCTGAATCGAATTGATAGGTTCATCTGTTGAAAAAGCTCTTTTTGGGTATACAACTCTCTAGCCTTTTGCACACGCATTAATCAGTTTTGTTTCTCCGAAACAAGAGTGAGATTACACATGTAGGTTATTTTTATTAACCATTAAACAGCCGGCGTCCTGGCATAGGAGTAACGCGTCTACCCTGTAATCTGGGCTTGCCGGGTTCGAGTCCCGGTGTGGGCATGGTTGTCCTTCTGTGTTCTATCTGAGAGGTGTGTGAATGTGCCTCCCTGTAAAAAGGGGTTGGGCAAGCGAATGTGATGAGAGAGTAGCAAAAGTCGTACTCACTCAAAAGTCGTATTACTACAAAACAAGAGACGGTGATTAGGCTTAAATCGCTGACTACCTCAGCGAACTTGTTCATGGCAAGTGCCATAAGAAACAACAACACCCTTAAATAATATACAGTCATATTATCTGGGTTCAAATTAAGACAAAACATTACAATTCAATACACAAAGGAAAAATGGCATGGAAAAATAATAGCTAAAAAAATACATCAAACAAATAACTGCAAATAAATACTCTTTCCATTAATCACCCCCCTCTTGGGATCGTCTCCCCTTTTTTTGGGATGGAATCATCCAAAAAATAAAAATAAAGGATAGACGCAATATTCTAAAATGAACAGCTGCATTGATCTAGCCATTTGGGGTTCTGAAAGGATCTCTATCATATGCATAAAGATATAAAAAAGTATAAAGAAAAATAAAGAAATAAAAGAGTTGCTGTACTTGTATATTAT
>JAOUZG010000273.1:570025-603503 GCA_026289955.1 Argiope argentata
TTGAGAATAAACAGCAGAGTCGTGGCCGAAATCATGGAGAATACAGGTTGAATTTTTAGTTCTTTTTATTCCATCACGGGAGCAGGCATTATTTACAAGCGAAAGCGACGAGCACAACACAGAACGACACAACACGGAATTCATGAAAGCTAAGTGTAAAAAAAATGGCGGGAAATTATTATCCCTGGTCTTAAATACCAAGACTTTGATAGGGATAAATATTTTTTATAGAGCTTATCAACTTGGATTTCAGTGGGGATTTCCATGTTTCACAGATAAGAGGTAAGGGAGACACAGGGATCTTTCTAAAAGTATTTTGTTTAGGTCAGCAATTTTCATCCCTCCCACGGAGTGTGAGAAAGTAACAGGCGTTTAGCTGTTTCAGCAATTTTACACAGCCTCTCTTGAATTAATTAACTAGAGCGAGTGAAATGGATCATGAAATAAGAGAATATTTTAGAATGATATTACTATGGGCTAAATTAAGATAGGGCTTTGGAAATTAATTAAGATTAAAATTAAGAGTTTAAAAATATCATTATATATATATATATATATATATATATATATATATATATATATATATATCATTTTTTGTGCTTTATTCGAAATTATTTTTTAACACTCAGGAAAGAATAAATTTGTGTTTTCACATATTGAAAGAATTTTTTGAGTAGGAAAATCTTGCATAAATAATAGCTATTGTGGTTATCTATGCATATGCCGATTATAACCAAAATTTGTATATTTATTATTTGAAAAGGAAACATACCGAAATAAATCAAATATTCACATCATTATCTATTATTATAATTTTTTTCTGCAGAAATTTCAAGGTAGATTAACCTTACAAGAAACATTTTTACATCATCCTAAAATGTAAAACTTTCCTTTTTCATTTAATCTTATCGATTACATTTCCCATATAATTCTTCCAGCGATTTTTTATTTTTTAAATTTTTTTTACAAAAATTAATAAATAATCGAAGTACGGTTTCCAAAATATGTGAGCAAATTTCTGGCAGGGTATTAAAAGAAAAAATTTTAAGTAGACGATTAACAATTTATATCAGGAACAACAGTTAATTCGGTTTATTTTCATGATTTTTTTGTGAAAATGAAAAAACAAACAAACTGTATTTAATTAACTTGTACAAAATGTTCATCAAAAAGTTTTTCTCATATTTCAGTATTTTCGATTATAAATTGACGTATTTATATAACACATATTTATAACTTACGAAGATTAGATATTGGTGGCTATTTAAAATCGTATGATTTAATTGGCATTCTTATTTTTAATTTAAATAAATACATTTTAAACGATAATAGTATTTTTTTAAAAATAATTTTTACTTTAAAACTATTACACGTGAAAGCTTTTTATAATCTAACAACGATCGTTATATCTACTAGTACAAAAATAAATTTTGGTGATGTACATACAGATTTTTTTTTAAATTGTTACTCAGAACTTAAATAAATTTATATAAAATTGCGTTTTTTGTATTTCCACCTTCCATGAAATCTATCTCACTGCAAAGAAAAACCAGCTTCTTGATATTGAAGTGGCGAGAGGAGGAAAATGAGATGCCGGAAATATCCCAGAACATTTCAGTTCCTGGTCTCAGCGTCCAGTGAGGCGCGTGGGGAAGAACCGGCACTTATCTCAGCCCCAAGTTCGCCCCTAGCCCTGCATCAAGGTCGTTTGAATTATCCGAGGAAGGACGCACTCCAGGAATTCTTCATTTTTTAATGTAAGCTTCCGTGGTGCATACGCTGAGGGGGACCGGATAGGTAACAGGTGGGTCTATGTATTACTTCTATCCATTGAAATATGTTATAATGAAAAGAATTGAAGATATGGTTTATTTTTGAACAGTGGTTAAAAAGATAAATTGCGATTGTTTTTAGGAATATTTTTATTTAAAAGTGAGAATATTCTCATTATGAATAATGTTTAAAAAAATCGTCTGCAATATTAAATAACATTAATATTCATTATTCATTATCTCTTATATATTGTTTATATTATTACATTTTAAAATTGTCATTACATTTATAATATTATTTAAAAATATAGTCTATTTCAGTCATAATCATTTTTTAATATATTTTATCTGGAATGATTAGCGTTGTTCGGAGTGATATTTTCATGTTCTTTTTTATAATGCAAGATTTAGAGGATAAAATAGTTATCCCAAAGAATTCAATAAAACCCAAAATTAGTAAAATTAGTGAATTAAATTTTAACCAAACGCTGTATGTGAAAAAAATATTTTTTAGCATTATCATTCCGCAGAATGCTAAAGTATCCGCAAACAAATATTTTGTGTATGATATATTTTTAATGAAAATCTTAATTTTATATGAAAGAGCGTAGAATACAAAATCTTTCTGTCGGCTGCAATTTTATCATAAAGTTCTCAGCCTTAAGTATTCTTAGCCAAATTTTTCAAATTCTGAGTGAAACACGCTGCTAAAAAGTATTAAAAAATCGAGCAGAAATAAAGTTCGATTATGGTTCGAAATAAGTTTCGGATATAGAATATATTAAAACGCAGTATTTGTAAATGTACTTAATATAAAATAGATTGTATTTTCTTTTAGTTAATTTCTAATAAAATGAAAAATTACTTTTGTTTACATTGAAAATTGAAAGTATCCTCTCTCTTGTTTTTAATAATATGCATGCAAAGTTTGATTAAATTCGTTCCAGTTACTTAAGAAGAAAGGAAAAATATAGATACCTGCATAATCACTGTGATATTTTAAAGATAACTAACTAGAATGCTCGGTGTTAAAACTCTTTCCAGTGTAATGTTTAAAATGTAAAATATATTTTAATAGAAAATATTACAGTGCTCAAAATTCTTTTATAATCTGAAATGTCTTTTAATAAAAATTGGAATATAAATTCCAACAAATTATTTTAAAAAGCCCCTAATAACCCATTCTTTGCATAATTTATAAAAATTTATTATTTTAGTACTCCATATATTGTTCTCTAGAATGATAAAGTATAAAAAAGGTTTAAAAGAAACATTTTAAAACAATAAATTAAATATTAAATAACTAATTTTTCATTAATGAAAAAATAAAAACAAACTAAATCAATAGTGGTTCCTGGTACAAATTGTTAATCGTCTGCTTTTCAAGTTCCTTTTTAGAATTTTGTTTTGCGTTCTGGCAACAACTCTTCGCATATATTCTTATTCTTCAACAGTAAAGAATAATTTCGTTTGATTGGGAAACCCTTTCTTTCTTTGCTTTTGTTCTATTTTGAATGATGGATTTATGCTTTCTTTTAACTTTAAATCACTTCTTTGTTATAAAAAATTGCCGAAATAGTGTATAAAATAAAAGAGAAATTTTGAAAGAATAGAGATAGAGAATAATTCAAAACCTCACTGTCGCTTTCCAAAGGAATACTTTCCTCGTTTGAAAATGGTTTTCATCATTTTTTTGAAATATAACAATCGAAGTAAAAATCTCAACTAAAGGAATTTGGTTTGGTTGAAAACATAAAACTTTGAATTCAAAATGGCATAAAAATATTTTATCTGAAATAATTATTTCCGAAGTTGCTGTGGAATAAAGTCAATTTTTTTCTGAATTTCTAAAATAGAACATATACACACTTAATTTTTGAACTTTGAAAAGTTAACAGAATCTTGTTTCAAATAAGAAAGGTGCAAATTTTATTTGAATTTCGCTCAATTGTTTTTGTGGAAATGTAAAAGATGTATACAAGCCTTGATGACTTTTTTCATTTTATGATTAAGCTGAAAAACTTGACGTACATGACGATTAGAATTATGGTGACTGAAATATTCGCAAAATATGGCGTATAATTTATAAATTATCATGAAATGAAAAGAAGACAAAGATTTATTATAAACATATATGTTTAAAGGACAGTGAATCTGTGCTATAATTTATTATTATTTACGAGAATATGAAAGCTGTATAGCTAATTGTGTTAGTATAATTAGTACATTATAAATATGATTAAAATCTTTGAAACAAATTTGTAAAGCGTATTATTATATAAGATTGATTGTATACATCTACATTTTAAAAAATCCCACATATTCTCAGATACAATGAGGCACCATTCATTAAAAAAAGTTTTTCAAATTTTAGATTTATTATGCATCGATTTCTCAAATTAATGAAGCTGAGTTTTTATTATGCATCGATTTCTCAAATTAATGAAGCTGAGTTTTTGGAGCTAGTAATTTTCTTACTTTTAACTGGCTGGAAATTAAAAAGAAATAATTTAACGTCTAAAAATTCTTCTTACAATAATTCCTATTGGAAAATAGTTTCGGTTTACAAACGATCTTCTGAAATGACTTAAGTTCACGAACTAGATTTAATTGTGATTTAATCAAAATACATGAAAAGTTAATGGGAAGATACAAGCAATTCAAAGAAAGAAGAGGAAAACAAACGATTTGTAAAAGTATTTTGTGGCGAATTTCAATAAAACCACAAATGACTTTTTGATTAAAAAGTCAATAAAAAAGGATTCTTCTCACTACTCGTCATTAAAATGAAGTTTTTTTCCACGACCCAGAAAACCCTGGGCACTCAAGCGTTAAAAACGATTTTCCTGTCAACTAGAGCCAGTGCATCTTTTTATGGCGAAGTGCAGTAAATGAATGAAGACATATTACAAACATTTTACGCTTTAATTATTATTCCAAAAGTTCTTCACGTTCATTATAGAACAGGAAACTATTTCCAGAAACTATCACGAGAAGGAAAATTTCGTACCAGCTGACCTAACTTGTCGTTGGTAGGAATGAATGCATTTTCTGAGTCTTTTATAAGTAATTACTACGAATTCTTCACTTAAACTTGTTCTATACTTCGACATTTCTTAACAAAATTTGAAGTATTTTTCAATGTAGGTCCTAATTAGTCATTGACGACTACGTAGAATGAGAAAGTTAAACACACACGTGCACATTCATGCACACTCGCACGTACATGCACGCACACACTTATATATACACACCTTAAAGTTAGCAATCATCGGAATACTTTATTAAGTTAAAAAGAATTTCGATAAAGTAAGTTAATTTAGTTTATTACTAATACACTAAAACCAGAATCGACAATAGGAATTTTTCAATCTGGGAAGGGCAAGACATACCGATGATTTGCCGATTTGTGTGGAGGTTAACGGAGTACCTGAATTCAAAGGTTTTTCATCTCCGCACTTAACTCATATTATCGCAGAATAATACAATAGTTTTTGTTATATAGTTCAACACACATATCGATGAGGACGGAAGCACAATTTTTCGAATTTAACATCAAAATAATACGCTATAAATAAATTTTACATTTAACTATAAGCAATTAAATAAAGAATTAAAAATTATCTTTATTATTTAATTATCTTGAAAATGAGCAAAACTTTTGAAAAATCTAATTACATGAATTTAGTTAATGTTAAAGACATTCTCAATGCAAGAGAAATCAAGATAAAAATAAATCAGTTGTTTGTTCTTATAAATCCTCCCCCTTCCCTCCCATTAAAAAAGAAAAGGAATAGGAAAACAAATCATTTACTTTCGACTGAGATAACCTGAAGAATATTACCGTTTTCAAAGTCCTTAAACCTAGGAAATTTTGATAAAATCCTTTTCTTTGGATTTTTCTTTTTCCCCCCCTTACTCGATTGTGCACTTCAAATTCAGGATGCCCCGTATTCGTGAGTCTTTTAGTAGAGTCATTTTCAAAACATCCTTGGCATAGAAAACGTTCCGCTTTCTAAGAATCATGCCTGGACGTCATTTTATGTCAAATAGGTGTTTGATATTGAAATGAAAACAATATGAAATGAAGATAGAAACTAAATTCAAGCGGTTTTATAGAAGAGACTTACTAGAAATATAAAATATTTGATGAAATTTTTTTTGCCAAAAATCTTTTTTTTTTCAGTATAATCGCGCAAAAGAAAAACATCATAATTAACATACTGAAATTTGATTCGAGTCTAATGCGAAGAATAATTCGATCTAATGCGAGCACGAACTAGAATTTATTATATTTTGGGTAGAAATACATAAATGGGAAAAAGATACATTGATATTGTTTTTTAAGAATACCGAAAATAATATTTTGGAGTATTAATTCAAAAGTTACTTATTTAATTGATAGCAAAAAAAAAAAGATTTTAAATTTAGATAAATTTAATTTACATTTACACAACACTCAGTTCCATAATATTTTCTGCGATCAAATCTAACTGATTCGTGGAGTTTAGAATATTTCAAATTTAGACCAACGAACATTTTCATAATCTTAGGCCAACCAGTCCTGAGAAACCCTTGGCGCTGATTGTTATATCTTCTTTGAGAAGGCAGAGAAAGTGTTTTAATTTCGCCCGTTTTTATAGATTAGTGAGATTCAAATTTTCATAAATCATCGATTAATGTAGACCAATGGAATGTAATTCTTTTTATTTAAAGTTGAGAAGTTGAGCAAGTAATTAATTGACAATATCCAGTCAATAATTTATTTTCATGCAAATCTCGTTCAAGAAATTTTCATTTCAGCCAAGTGATTACTTTTTGGATTTTTAAACAGTCGAACTAATTCAAACTATCATTAAATTTTCTTTCAATGCATCGAAGAGAATTCCACTTCGCAAAAGTCATTATCAAATTTCATAATTTTTTTTAAATAATTAAAAACACACATGCAAAGGAACAACTGCAAAGTTTCATAGATTCTTAATAAATAACTGTGCTTCTTTTTGGAATGTTAAATTCTATTGATTGTTACTGTTTTTCTTTGTTATTTTTATTTCTTCATTACCGAATTTATTACCTTTTCTTTCTTTTTTTTAAAGCGTATTTCCACAATCCAGTTATATAGGATGTTTTCCCACGCTGATCTTGACTCGTACGTGAAGTAATTTAAATAATTCAGTGTAACTATTTCTGTAATAGAGCAAACGTTAATCTAAAAATGCATACGAATTCTTAAATATAAAAGATTAATTAAAATTCTTTTCTAGGAACTATAAGTGTTATTTTGTCCCGCAGGTAATTCTATCTTGTTCACTTCGTTTTTCCAGATTAAAAGAATTTGGGAAATGTATATCAGGCAATTTAGTAATTTCTAGAGTTTTATTTATTTATTTATTTTGTTGTTTAGCCATTCTAAATTCCGATGAATCAAGTTCCATAACCGCCTCCTATTTCTTATTCATTTTCATTTCGAATAAGATTTCCCGAATTACATTAGACTTATAGCAAAATAAAAAAAAATTGAGAAAAATAAAAGAGAGCACTTATGAAAAACAAGTTGTAAAAAAATGCTTTCGGTCATATCAAATTTTTTTGCCTTTTTTGGATGATTTTAAAACTTTTCTGCATTTAAACAATATGGAATGAGCAGTATTTGTGGAATCTCTTTAGCGCATAGTTAATTTAGGAATATTCTGATAATAATATGCTCTGAAGTATGCTTATTTTTCTTACTTAAAAAGCGATTGTCTACGTGATGAGTTGAAGGTTTATTTGTACAATAAAAGAAAAAAAAACAAGAATAAGGAATGAAGATAATATGAACTTTAAAAAAGATATGCAGTAAACAGGAAGTTGGGTTATTAAAACGGAATGATTAAATAATAAACCGAAACGAAAATAAAACCATTCATTAAAGAAGAAAAGGAAAGAAGAGAAAGGTATGTATTGAAATATTACAAATAGCTGAAATTTCGCATGATTGAGGATATTCCGCTCAACTCCGAGGATACAACAAAACCATTTGTTCTATTTATATGTTATAATAATCGATAATTATGGTAAATAATAATAGTAAATAATAGATTTTTTGAGAAATTTATCTTTGAACAATCTTTCACAACATGACTTGAGATATTCGACGTGAGTAGAGATTTTTGTGTAACAGCACAGGGTTTCAGAACAAAATTGAGTTAAAAGATGAAATTAAAAATGATATTTATCTTCAGTTTATAAGATTGTAAAATCTGAGGATGAAAATATCGAAAAATGTTATAAAAACTATTACTGTAATTATAATCTAGGAATGTTCAAATGATCCAATTGATGAGTTCAATCTCTTGAAAATACCATCAGATTAAGTAATGTACACATAGGTTTCGATTCATTATGGTTAGTTATAGAATAAGTTATACCCCGGATGTAATTTGTTGAATAAATGACATTAAAAATTATGTGTTGGATGAAACAGATTTTGATTTTTATTGGTACTGGATTAATCAATAAATTATTTATTGCCAATCGGATATTTTAATTTAATATTCGCGATTAAAATAAGACTCAGATGCAGCTAAAATTAGAACAAACTTTTTTTTTCAAAAGCAGTTGAAATTTTGAATAATACATTTTATGAGTGTTGCATGCAAACATTCTCAAAAGCGGCAGAATTATAAACAGTACATCAATTGTTCTTAAAGCAAGCTCTTAAAGAGTTTTGATTTCTTTATAATATCATCACAAGATGTTATATTATTTTCATTGTTTAATAAACATTTTAAATTCATAGGTAGGATTGTGTATTTTAAGATCGTAGATCGAACCGTCAAACGAAGTTGGTGTGAACTAATACGAACGTAGTTTTCGTATTACAAGAGTTCCAATATCTAATTTAATTCCAACTTTTGAGTAAATGTAACGAAGATTCTATCAAACGTTGCACCAAACATTATATTTATTTTCTCGTATACCAAAAAAAAAAAAAGGATTTTGAAACACACACACACACAAAAAAAAAAACACAATTGGAAATAAGATTTTGATGAATCTCAAAACTTCAATTCTCCTCTGAAATTTCTATTTTAAACTTCCTCTGTATTAAAAAAATTCAATAATTTTGAAATTTATCAGTCTATCTATCTATTGAAAGAACTCTGTTGTAATAACTTAAAACATGCTTTAAGATAGATGGATGAAATGTAACATATGATCTCTATGTCAAATATATAAATAACTCTAATCAACGGATGAATGAAATCCTTAGCAAAAAGTTAGTCTCTCTGGCTACCGAAGAGTATGTGAACATAATAACTAGAAAATGTAATATGCTAAATGGGTAAACTTTAGTACATGGTTTAAGCAACTAAAATATAGGCCTATATCAAATTTGAAATAAAATTTGTCAAAGAGTTTTATTTGTCTATTTGTACTTTCACGTTCATATAAACACGCTAACGAGTCGATTTATGTGAATAAAAATTGCAAGGAATTATCTTACTTAAATTGAAGCTTTGTTTGGTCTTTTATATTAGATGATTCCCACACAAATGAAACACATCCAGCGCACAAACTTCCTTTTTTCCTTACTATATTACGAATCCCAAAGGACTTTTCTACGAATTCTGAAAATAAAAGAATATTCGTGCCCTTCGAGGCATAATTCAATATCTACCATTTTGACACTATTCAGATCCCCCGGGAGGAACTCGAAATGAGGATGAGATGCTTCCGGCATAGTGGTTGGATCTCGCCACCCAGAAGGTTACACTAATTGATTGTGGTAGGCTCCTTTTATCTATAATGGGACATACTTCTTACGGGAAGGGTTGTACTGTGGCCGGTGATGACCCTTAGGACTCAGCCACAGTTATCTCCCGTGTTGCTGTTGGGGAAGTCCGGCCGTTCAGTTTTATGGTTCAGTCCATGTGCCTTCAATCGGGGTGAGGAGTCTGGTATAACATGGCATTATTGAGCATATGTTTATAGAAATTATGCAAGAAAATTTTGGAAGATCACTCTTTTAATATCAAGATTTCTTAACCCACTTCAGAAAGAAATCTCTAATATTCCCTCTTAATGAGAATAATAGATAATTACTCATTTTTTATGACAACACATTGTGTAAAATTTTATTGTTGCTGTGGTATATCATAACAAAATCGCACTTCCTAGGAAATTACAATTCAAGTTTGCAGTCTGATCAATCGATGTGAATCTTCGTTGAATAAGCAAGTATCCAGAATGAGCTTTTAAATATAGTTCAGTACAAAGAACAAAATAACCTACTTCCTTGAAATCAACTTAATGGACAGCGAGTGATTTGTTTTATTTCCTTCTCTAGTGCTAGCTGGAGCAAGGTATTTAGCAAACGTCTTGTAAGAAAGGGGAATACAAATGCATTGTATCATTCGTTTAGATTAAAATGCTGTTTTTACATGATACAAATTAGACAAACAATTTTTAGAGGGATTATAAATGATTTCTTTTTTTTTCTTCTTCTTTCTTTTCAATTTCAAATAATAGCCGAAGTTCATTTTTCAAGAGTATCTTTGAAAAGCTTCCTATTCTGTAATTGTTTTGCTACGCACTCATTTCCTTCCTAGATCATTTGAGCCGTTTACTTACATTTTTTTCATCCAACTTAATAGACATTTAAAAACTCAATTTTTCATGCACTACAATGGCATGTATTCAGTTGTTAGGATTAGATAATCAATTAGAATGATGTTATTACGGATTTCAAAATTTTCTCAAAAGTGTGTCTATAAAGTGGTAAGAATTAACATTGTTTTTTTATATATAAATGTGTGGTATTTGTATAATTTGATGTGTGCGGTTCTTGTTATAATCATTCCAGCTGATGAACGCTGGTATTTTTACTGAAGATATAAGGATTTGAAAGGATTAAATTATAACACCGAAAAAAATGTATATTAGTAGAAATTACTCCTTCATAAATTACCTCATACAATTTTAATTAAAAACCCGATTGAGAAACATTATTCATGAAAATTACGCTTCAAATTCAATTGAGTTTTAATCAAAAATTATTATTTAACTCGCCTTGTATCATGCTTATAGCGATGGAACTTTGTAATAATTTTTTTTAGTTTTAAAATTTTGTATTTTTGGGTATTTTGAGTGAAATTACAGTATTTTAATGTCTTCTGAAAGTAGCGTCGTTTACTTAATTAATCTAATTTAAATCCTCATACCAGAGGAATTTACTATTAGTTAATAAGAGAAAAAAATGCTGTGACGATTCCATAAACTTAGTAATTTAAAATTTCAAAGATTAAAGGGCAGACGATAATGAAAATATTTTTAAAGCATTTTTTTAAAATGTGTAAATAAAAGTACTTTTAAACATTTATTTTATTAAATTTATTAATGGCGTCACAGAAGGTCATGCCATTTATCTGACTGATTCTGTCTGGATATTTCAAGACATCATATTACAACCATTTAAAGAAATTAGAGGGGGGAAAAAGAATGAATCGAAAGCATGTCAAAAATATGACATACAAAAAAAGATTGTGAAAACAATATTATGTTTCGGAAAGAAGGGTCCTTTGTTAGTCTTTTAGATGTACTCGCTTTCAAATGCCACCTGTTTCGAGGGGAGGGGGAACTGGTGGCAATCCAAACAGATTCACAACAATTGCAAAAGGAAAGTAAACATTCTCGAATGAGCGAGTCAAGGACAGACCCGATGAAAGAGCACGAGATGCCGGTGTGTGACCCAGTTCTGTCCCCTCCTGATTTTTTTTGCTCATCTGACCCAATGACACTGACCGTCCGACCTTTCGGCGAGAGGGAAAGCGTATGTAACTGTTATGATTACGTAGATTACATCACAGTTTGGAACGTGCTGTTTTGTAAGAGATTTTGAAAACGAGCCTCAAGAAATGTCCGAAAAGAACATTGCGGCAAGAATTTCATTCAGCAATGTACGTCTACAATTTCTCGAGTTTTGGGGCTGTCGTTACAAATGATAAAAGTGGCAAATTACTAGTACGAAAAATCAAGCATTATTAAGAACGTTTAAAACTTTCTGGTTTTCAATAAAGGTAGATTTACATTTCTTGAGATGTTTTCTCTTTCACATATTTAAAATAAATTTGTATAAGGTGGAAAGAAAGTGTTTATTACATTCTTATTTTAAACGAACATACACAAATATTCTTTTCTTTTTTAATTTTTCAGCAAAATTTGCTGGAAGGAAATGGTATCCTCCAATAATTTGTTACAAAGGGCTTGATCCAATAGTTAATTTCTAAATAATTGAAGAGGAAAACCGATTCTTAATCAGAAGAATGCTTTAAATGACATAAAAATTATAAATTATATTTGTCTGTAAATATTTATTATCTTATGCAGTAATAGATAACAAATCCAATGCTACAAATATTAAGAAATTTGTACAACTACCAACCCTCTTAGTTACATTTAGACAAAAATTAGCTTTTTGAACAAAAATATTCCTTTTTCTGCGATCAAAACTGACCAAATTTAGAAGTTTTGAAAATCATGATTTTAGAAAATTTTGTATAATATATATTTATGGCCAATTTGGGGAAACGATAACGAAAGTTGATTGGCTCAAAATGATAAAGGTAAGTGCTTTGTAACTCGCTGAGTTTTAATCTCAGAAATACAGAGCGTTTTCGCTTAAAATGTTAATATCTCAAGAATATTTCACTGAACATCTCTAGAACATTTCGCTGTCAAAGAGGGCTGAAGAACGATATAAATATGTAAGCATCCAGATACTGTCAGCAATACATTTATTAGCCCAAACAACTTAAAATACAGTTCTTACTTCATTTAAAACATTTTTCTTAAAAAAAGAAGAAATTTCTTTAGAGTTTTTACTCCATTAACCATTTGATAAATATATCCATTTCTAATGGTTTTGGAACAATCAACCGTTTCTGCTGAAGCAAAAATCACGCAATGATAGCAAAGAGCTAATTTTATTTAATCTATTAATATACCAGTTGCTAGAATGAATTTATAGTATTTTTTCCAAGCAAATGGCAAATTCATAGAGCCTATTTCACAAATTGAATTCACATTATACAAATTAAAACTGACATTACCGCTATTATTAGTAGTCTAAAATAATATGTACAGTAACATAAAACTTCAAATAAGAACCGTTCTGATAAGAATCTTAATCTATTTCTAATCTGTAAATGGCAGTCAAATTTAAGTACAGCAATAGAAGTAAATCCGTTTTCTGATTTCTTGCCTTTTGGAAAAAAGAAGTAAAGAAGAAGAAGAAGAAAAATGTGAGCCAAATAACCTTGAATTGAAAAGATGTACAAACCATGTCGATGTAAATATATAATAGTAGACAAATTTCTCTGTTAAAATATTTTCTCTGTTAAATAAAATTTCTGTTAAGCGCTTAAAATTTTTTGAGTAGAAATATGAAAGTTGCGATTAAAAACATGTTCTCATTCACGAAATTACTAAAATTAAAAAAAAAAAATAGCCTAAAATTAATTGAGGATTAAGGTAAAATCCTCAATTTAAAATAATATATGAGGATTAAGGTAAAAATATATTGAAAAAATGAAGCAAAATTGAGCAGCTAATTAAAGTAAGAAAGTTCTCTGCTTTAGGAACATAAAATAACTAAATCCATCATAAAAATGAAATAAAACATCATTTATTAAAATTATTTCACACAAAAGGTAAATACTAAAGCAATAATATTCATTATCAATTCGACATGTCTTTTTAAAATAAATTTGCAGCAGCTATTTTAATAATCATTAAAAATATAAATAAAATATTAAGAAAAAGTTGCTATTTTCATTAACATTTGAAGGAAAGAGATATTTCTGTTTAAAACTTAGTTGCTATAAAACGAAATCACAAAGGGACTTTCGGCAAGAGATGATGAAACTTGTTCAATTACTTAGGAGATTTCTCTGTGTAAGGAAGATGTCTGAACCCACCCGTTTATCTTTGCATCAATTTTATATGATTATGTCAGAAACTCCAGCTCATCATCTAATAATAATTCAGGCAAATTTTTCAAAAAAAAAATCGTCGTAGCCTCATTTGATTTATTCTTTCAATTTTGATTTTAAAATTTGCATAAATAAAGCTATTTATACAATCCAACTTCATATTATTCTCAATCTTTTTTTGGATAGAATAGATTAAAGTTTAACCTAACCCATTGTTATCTCGCATTAAAACTTAATCCATAATTGACCGAATTTATTCCAGTAGAGAGGATTTTATTTTTTAAATAAATTTAAAATGTTCACAAAAAGCTTTGTTTGAAAACATTTTCAATTTTTTTTTATTGTTTAAAAGTCATAAGAAAGTTAAGTCAAATATAAAGCAGATATGTGCAACGAATTCTAGTTTTTAGAAAAACGATGTGATACAGCAATAAATTACACGAATTGCAATTCGGATTTTCTACTATGAGATCCAAATTGTAAAATTCATCATCTATAATTATCTTTAACATTATCTCTACTTATAATAAATATGAATGTGCGAGTCTGTGAGTTTATTGGCGGTCTACAATCGAGACTGTTCGACCTATATCTACCAAATTCGGGCCATGTATACTTTGGAGGGTATAAATATACACTTCAGAATGTTTTTTTTAAAGTTTTAATTAAAATTAAGAGAAACTTGGGCGTTTTCCCACGACAATTTCCGAAGTTAATGTAACAAAAAAATTGATTTCAAATCATTTAAAATTCAAAAAATATATATATTCAGTGATATAATTTTTTTTGTTTGCTATTGGAATTTTATTCTATTTCAAAATTAATATTCAAAATATATTTTAAGCATACTTTCCAAACAATACCTTTCATTTCTATTTATAATAAAGATGAATGTGTATATATATGTATGCATGTTGGTTCTTTTCAAGCTAGACCGCTGGATCTGGAGCCACCAGATTTGGCACATATATACTTTAGAAGGTGGAAAAAAGCATCTCGGAACGGATTTTTTGAACTTTTAATTAATTAAAAAAATAAGTTAAATTATAATGTTTTAAAATGGCGAATGCATCTATTTTTCATCTAAGTTTACATTTATGCTTTAATAAATAGAAAAAAAAATGCTGAAAAATTCCAGCAGTTTAAAATTTTTTATTGCATTAGTAATAGTTCATTAGCTAATGGGTTAGAGTTACTTTATTTAACTAAAGCATATTGTATACATTTGAGTATAAACTGATTTCATAAACTTTAAATTCTATTAAAATTTCCGACTGCATTACCATAAATTTAAGTACTTCTTAACTTTTACACCAAGAATACAATACAACCTCGGTTTCTTTTCAGAATATTTATAACAGCTCTTATGTGTAAATCATTTGAGTAACTATTATTTCTATAACTGATAAAAAAAAGGAACTCCTCTTTATGTGTTGGATAACATATCTACTAGGTTAGATTTTTTTCCAGATTTTTTTCAATAAAAAAAAGGAAAAGACTATCTTAAGTAAGAATAAAGTAACTCAGGAATGCTGAAATTTAAGTATCGAATTTATAATTATCAGCTTTTTCCTCAAATGTTTAGATTATTTTATCTTTTAAGTGTCTAGACATTGAGCTAGCAGGGAAATTTTCTCTTACAAACCTTCTCTCTTTCTTCCATTTAAAATGATGGCTTTTTCTCGTACATGATTTTTTCCCGGTCTTTTATCTGTATATAAATTTTCCAAGAAAATAATTACGGAAACTTTTAAACCATTTCCCGAAATTGTTACTTTGAAGTTTTAGTAATAGCACTTTTGAGGGTGAGTATTTTTCTAATAATAAATTGTAACTAATTTTTTTAATTTTTTTCAAATGTATTTTTTTTTGTAAAGAGAATATTACTTTTTATTTCTGTAATGCCATTTACAATTTTTAAGTGAATGTATGATATTAAAAATATCTGACTTCGGTAGAAAAATTATCTTTGAGCATTTAAAAATTTCGTTGTGAGTAATTAAAGATGAGGGTTTAATCTGAATTCATCCATTGAATCATTCCATTTCTGATATAATTCTTTGATGCCGTAGTTTTACATTTTAAGAGTAACATCAAAAGATTCGCATTTTGTCTGTTCCCTTTTTTTAAGTAAAATTATTTAAAAATTGTCCTTTACATTTTCATATTCGTTTACTTCCATAATCGAACTATCATGCATAGATGAAAATAATGTGTTAAGAATTAAGCCTTGAAATACTTCTTCGAAAATTCTGTTCCTTAAGAAAACTTTGAAAACCGATAAATGAATAACGGCATCTTGCAGATTTGATACTCCTTTCCATCAAAGATCCACCTATTACACGAGATTAAAAAGCATTAAATTTATGAAAGTTTATATCCCACGAATTTGGAAATTAGGCAATTTATCAGACTAAGATTCAAATTTCCAAAATCTAGGGCAAAAAGTGCTTGATTAATTTGAAAAAGGATATTAATTTAATCAAACTAATAACTGCAATGGGAAATTGATAACATGGAAAACATGGAAAAAACAAAAAAGAAGTAAAAAAGTTAATAAAACTGGATTCGGATTATTGTAGTTTTAGAAGGAGATAACAATGGATAATAATACTACAAAAAATGCATATTTCTTGATTTCCTAAGATATATTTCTGTTCCTCAATGTTTAGATATTTTTAAGTTTCACATTATCTGGAAATTTTATACTTACAAGTTTCTTCAAAATCCCTCTTGGAAAACGAAATTTTTTTGCAGAACAGGAATAAGAACTCTTATCAGAATGCATTAGAAAATTATGTAAGAACTCACAAAGAAAAATTTAAGCAAATAGAGAGTCTCAATATTTACAATATAATTAAACACAAATAAAAAAAATTTAACTGTTAAATTTGGATATTTTCTTTTTTTTACTTACTTTTTACAAATATACAATAAAAATTTTTTAAACATTTTTCATGCGTTCTCTGGTGGGGATAATTTAGCCGAGTATAAGAAATGATTGACAGAGACGTGATACATTTTGTTATCGATAGAGCAATTTTTTGAAAAATCATAGCACAACAAATTCAAAAGAAACACATCGAATAAATTTTAAAACTAAAATAGGAATTGGAAGAAGCAAAGTTGTTAAAAACTAAATCCGAAATTACAAAATTAACAAATGAATTGCAAGTGAATCAAAAATTCAATAAAATTACAAAAATAAAGTGTCATGACTCGAAATTCTTTTCTTCCTTAAAATGTTCAGTACATCACTCGTGAAAAAAAAACATTGCCTTATTTAGAATTTTTTTTCTCTTTCTAATCAAATTCACCTACGTCCCATTTCTGCACTTATTGGCAAAGTTTAGAATTTTTTCCTCCTTCATTTGTATACTGAATCTCCATTATCTAATGAATTTTGCCAGTTCTTATTTTGAAAATGAGCCATTAGTATTTTATTCCTAATCAACCTGCATATTCATTAGTTACGTTCACTTTTGATGAACTCGCCGTGGATAGCTATTTATAAATATAATGCTCCCTGTATATTTACGAAAAGAAATCCCTGGGTTTGATGGTTGTTGAATGCTTTATCATCTGTCAGCCTTTATTTCGCTATAGTAATTCGAAAGTGTCACATTCCTGTTTTTTATTTCTCTAAAAATCCCTTGAACTGTTGGCATAAGCCGTTTCTTTAGAATAGACATTGGGAGATTTCAGATTACATAAAGGCACAGAGCCTAGCGAATAAGGAGGGATACAGGCAGGTCCATTGAAATATTATTACCCAAGATGTCTATTTTTAAATTAGTAAGAAATACGAATTTATAAACTACTGAAATGTGTATTCATGAATGAGTACTATGTACATTCACACTGGATTATTAAAACATTTTAAAATCAATTTAGGTACAACAAATTATTTATTTATAACAGCATCTTAAATGATTGCTTATGCTATATTTGATTTGATTGTGAAAGTTAAATAATAACTATAATGTAAAATTTGCTTCTATCTTATTATTTCCTTATAAATATTTGATAATAATTAATTGCTTTTATTCATAAGTAAAGGTATTTTTAACTAATAATAATGGTTAACCCTTCCATAATTTTATTATTTTAAGCAATTTTCCTCTCGTGCATATTTAGTTAAATGTTATAAACAAAAACTTGTATAAATTTAGAAATTTATTAGAATCAAAAATTAAAATTAAAATAAATTATTAATCTGACGATTAAGTTACAAATTCTTTGTAATGGGAAAATGAATTGATCAGTTATGAAAAGTTGGGCAAACACCTAAATCCTTCATCGAGTACAGATAACCTTAAATAAATCCCAGTAATCGAAAACTGAAAGATCCTACAATATAGCCAAGTACTTCATATGTTTAATTACCATATTGTTATTACTAATTACTTAAGAGGATTAAGTAAGTCCATTTTGTGGAGAAAAAAAATCATACTATTTATTTAAAAAAATTTCAATATATTTGTCCCACAGATCATCCGATAATTTTTTATAAATTAATTTGAGTGATGAAACGCTAGGCATACTCTTACAATGTAGTTATTCAAATTCTATTTTGATATTTTAAGATAATATTGAGAAACTGGACGTTGCGATTCGTTCTTACACAAATTGTATATAAAATGGATTTTAGAAATGGGCAGTTGGTAGTTAATTTACAATAAAAGAAATTATGCTATTTGAAATTGATGTAGAATTCATATAAATTACCAGCTCGAAGGTTAATGCATTACCTGATTTTGCATAAAATCAAAAATCAGTTAGTTCAGTCTGTCAAAGGTCAATCTATTTAGCGTTCGATAGCTTTCGTGATTTTTTTCGATAACTTTTGTGTTATTACTCCAAAATGGGAAGTTGATATAGTTAAACTTAACTATTTATTAGATATGTTTGCATAAGCATTTCTAATAAAGAAAATTGCTTGAGACTTTTTATTAAGATATATTCAGAGTAGAAACATTTATATCTTTTTAAAATATTCTGAAGTTGAATTAAATTGCTTCATAATTTTCTTCATGAGAGTTTGGAATTATTAAAAGTGTAATTTTATCTTATGTATTATTAACAAAACATATTTTAAAAGCATTTGTCACATCGAGAAAAAATCAAATTTTCTCAAAGAAAAGAGTTTTTAAAGGCTTTTGGGAGAGACAAACATTTTTCAGCTTTAATAAAACCAAATCGAAAGGGCACATTTGTTCCACTTTTTTTTTTCTTAAACAAGCCCTAATATTTAAAATCAATTCATTAAGAAATATTAAGATTGAAAATTTCCTAATTATTATAGTAAATAAAATATCATATTAATTTCTTGTATTTTTTCTAAAATATTTCCGAACGTTTATTGATTTTTTTATAAAGAGAATGAAAAAGTTGAAATTTATGCATGAATTTCCAGAAGGGAATAAAAAAAATGCACTAAATAACTCACTCTTGAAGAAATACCAGCAAAATTACAAAAAAAAATTATTATTATAAGAAGTTATGAAGGAACGAATATCATAATTAATTCTAAAGTTAATTATGATGTGAAACAATCATAACCATTGCCCTTGATAAAATAGTTTGGATATCACCGGTTTTTTTCCTTAAATATTCTATAAAGTTATCCCTTTTGAGTGATAAATAAGTGACAAAAATATGGGATGAATAATTGGTACTCATGACAGTATATTCAAATATTCTGTTATTTCTATCATTAGGTTATTTCCATGGTTTTGGAGGAATTAGTATTGAATTTAATACTGATAAAGTGATAAAAATTCCATCCAATTACTTTCATGCAATAAGAAAAAATAGTTAAAGAAATTTTGAAGGTCATTTGAATCATTAAATTTCTTAATACTTATCTACCAAGATTATGATAAAAAATGTCGATAGTTTTACTTCTACTTCTTAAAAACTTATCTTACTAGATTCCCAATTGAATTTCTAGATCTATTTCTTGCCTTAAATGTGCTCTTATAAAACTGCTGATTTAGTTTTGCCTTTAAAATAAAGTTGTAATGCTAAAATGGACTTTGATTAAAATTTCAATATATTTCTTGTAATGCAATATCATTTTATCAACTTAGCATAATGATGATGTTTTGAATTTTTACGTCATTAAAAAAAATTGATAGCGAAATCTCGATTCAGTAACACGAAAAGTGCTTATTCAAGTTTTAGTTTTCTAGTAGTAAAGTTTTCTTAGTTTTGTAAGAGCTATTTTTAACCTTAGATATTAAAAAAGTATAGAGCATTAAATTTTGCGCTTCATAAGGAAAAACGTTTAAATATTGCATGTTTATTGCATTTTTCAGAAGCAAAGGTATTGCTTGAAAAAAAAAGCCTCCAGAAAAATGATAAGGAGCGTATTTTTATTTTCTAGTATATAAAGCGAAAGCTTTACAATCCCCACAACATTCGAATTTAAGATTTTGAAGAATCTTCACGTTTCAGGCACCTAACATTCGGAGAATGTTTCCCGAATTTTCGGAGCTACATACTACATCTCTTTGTTAAAAAGATGATTTGAAAATGCTTTAAAATAGGTCGATGAAATTTGGCATACGACATTTACATCCAATTCACAGACTTTTATTAAATTTTGAGCGAAATCTATACACAGTTAATTTGTATGACTTTAAGTGAATAGCTACAAAACTTAAGAACTTAGCTAGAAAATATTTAGAAGAAACGAATATAGTCTTAAAAAGTATATTTGAGGCAAATTTTTAATTAAATCTGCCAGAGAATAGAACACGTGTTGACATTCACATTTGCACATACGTAAACTAGATAATTTTAAATTGTTGCGACTTGGATAGTCAAATTGTTGGTGTAGGATACTGTACCAAAAAATCGTAGTTATTTGTTAAATTTCAGTTTCAGTAGGTTGAAAGAAAGAACATACAAATTACATATTTAATTTTCTTCGCTACATCCCAAAGCCCAAAACGCTCTTTTGAGGAACTCTGAAAAGGAAAATCTGAGCTCTCGTGGTGTCCGCGGCCTTATCCAAAGTCCAGAATCGCCCAAGTCCACTTGCAGCAAAGTTAGAAAGAGTGAAGGTAACATTTTTATTATGCAAGAAAATTTTTGAGAGACATTATTTACTTGGGTTTTATTTAACGTGAAACCCTTCGACACGACCATACTTTGAATGAGGAAGATGTTGAACATTCTTCGTTGTTTCGATATTCTGTTACAAAGAAAAATTCTTGAAAATGAGCGAAAAGGCTTTATTATAAATATCTTCGCATTTGGTCATTACTGGCTTCAAAATACAATCTCAAGGATTTACTTCCGCTTTTAAATATCCATCTTATTTATTTGAAATTGCAACATCCGACAGAGAACTGTTTCTAAAGTTGATCAAAAGGAAATGATTTCAAATTTTGAAGAGTTGGTTAAAAATGCAACAACAACAACAACTCTGTTGCCATTTTCGGTTATTGAAATTGTGGGGAGTTTTTTGAGAGCATTGGTGTGCTACAAGAGAAAAATACTGTATTCTTCCCAATTCAGAGACAGAAGAGTATTTTTAAGTTAATATAGCTTCAATTATTAAAATTTAAAAGCAAAATTAAAATCTATTTTGAAATTTTTTTCGCTTATTCTGTAATTATATAATAATTTATTATAGCTTATTATCTTTACATATTATTCATTTTATAAATGCTATTTTCAGAATTCTGTCACATAATTCTTTTATTTTATAGCGGTTTTTCTTAATTCTGTGACATTTTTTTTTTCAGAAAATATCACAGAATTTTAACCAATTGTTTTCGTTAATTTGATAATATCCCCCCTTTGCCTCCTTCAAACTAGAAAATTTTTAATTTTAATTTTTGATAAATCTAATGTATAAAAATTCAGAGTCAGTTTTATTATTTTTTCAAAATAATCTGATGACATTTTTTCTTCTTTGAAACTAGGAAAATTTTAATAAATATATTTTACAGAAATTTAAAGAGTCAATTTTTTTTCTCCCAAAATAGCTTGCTTAGCTAAAATAGCTTAAAGTATTTAGACTTTTAGGCAAAAAAGGATGAATTAAATTTATTTTAATGAATAGTATTTTTTTCTGCAGTATTTTCTAGATATTTATTGAATTTCTTGAAATTTTTTAGTTTATATATTTTCAGTCACATATGCTTTTTTAATAGTTTTTTAAAATGGGAAGAATTCTAAAACTTTTCTCGGCATCAAATATGTCAAAACCACAAAATATTTTCTACCTCCTTCCAGAAAATGTGCATTTTAGAACTAACTATATAATTTTCCTTTTTTCCATATTTCCCTCCCACATTTGATGTTTATTATTTACTTTAATGCAAATAATAATAAACTTTTGCAATGTATGCAAAAGTGCTGAGCCATGTATGCATATACTTTTGTATGTTATACCATACAATGCATTTAAAAACAAGATAGGATAATTAATTTAATTATCCTATTAATTAGTCAATTAATTTTAGTCGATTGTTTATGCAACAAACATCTTTATGCAACAAAAGAATACGTGAGAGTATATTTCCTATGATATTGCAATCTGAAGAAGTGTAGCGTCATTACAAGTGTACTACGTTTTTCTTCCTTGTTCGGAATCAAGTCCTCCCATGGGTATGGCTAGTCGAAGGAATGACAATGGATGGCTCGAACCGAAAGGCCTTCCATCAAGGTGCACTTTGAAATGTTCCTGTTTCACTCCAGCCGCTAATTAAAAGCGAATCTGTATTAGTGGCAGAATTTCGGCAGCTCGGAAAACTGACAGGGAACCCCAGGAACAATGCAATGACAAGCGGGTGACCTTGGCGGCCAACTTTCTACTTTCTGTGAAAGACCATGATAGGTGGTGATGGTTTCCAGTTCTAATAAGTCGCAGTGCTTATCTTATATCTCTTATCTTAATATCTGTTCGAGTGCTTTTAACATTTTTATATTTAATAGAAGCAAGATCACGGGAGCATTTATTTGAGTGCTTATTGAATTGTAATTGGGATTGTCTATCATTTACATCAACCCGTTCCAAAATAAAACAAAATAAAGTAAAATAATAAATAATATTTTATGTTAAAAACATCGAAAAACAGTGTGGATGGTCTTCTCGAAATTTTCTTGCATACTTAATCATAAAAGTGTTTTTTTTCTTCCCTTGCGATTCCTTATTCATAGCCATAAAAGCTACGAATGTACTTTTTTTTTCAGTCCCACGTATAAGCATTTTATTCTTTAGTAACATATCTGAATATGCATTAGGACACCTTTTTTCTACCGATTAGAATTAAAATTTGACACATAACTATAACTATAGTTATAGAATCATAAAATGAATTCCATCGCATCTGTATTCATGCGGAAGCACAGAAAGACAGAGTCTGATTAATCAGGGGCATACGGGACAGTTACCTCGGAACCCCATATCAGAGGGAGCTTCCAAACCGAAAAGAAAGTTTATTTTATATTTCTTCCTTTAATGAACTTTTTTAAACATTTCTTTTCAAAGACAAAAAAACACTGTGGGGGGGGGGGAGGTCCAAATAAGTTTTTGTCCCGAGCCTCAGTCAGGCTAAGTCGGGCCCTGCCGACAGATGTTACCCCTTTGACTGATTTGTTTCAAAATTTGATAAGAGTTTGTATTTTAGAAGGTAAGAGTGCGCTGTTCAATTCCACCCTTTTAGAACTTTTCGCTTTGTAGTTATCAAGTTTACTTGCATTCAGACAGATAGAGAAACTTCCTGCAGATGAATTTTCTTCAAATGTAGATAGAAATTTATAAACCTAGTATAAAGAGTCATCTAGCATACTGAATTAAGCCCATCTAGTTTAAAGAGCTTTAGACTTTCCTTTACAGGCAGATATAATTCCAAAACTGTGAATTTTGAGTTCAGAAAGGTTCGTTCAATAGCGTGTTTTTGTTTTGTTTTTTTTGGTTGTAAGGTTCACCAGTAGTGCTTTTTATTGCAACTTAGGCATGACAAACAGAGAAGAAACTAATGCTCGTGCAGAACATGTCTTCCTTTAATCCAAAAAAAAAAATAGTAATAGACATACACGGTAACACAAATTATCTTTCCCGTTTTCAGTATATGCAAATAAAGGCCCTTTGTGTTACAGCGATATCTATATGTAAATTTTTGAACTAAATTTTTCTTTAAATTAATAAATGTACACGCATCATCTGAATAATCTGTAGCTTAAATTTTTTCTTATTTGGACCAATAGGATGCATTTTAGAGTCATCTGAAGTGAGTAATTTATTTCTTGCTAAGCCTGTATAATGAAAGAAATGAAATCTTATTTTTTATTTTTTATTTTTTTATATAATCTGCTGTTTATTTAAAGAAGTATTATAGAACAAAACAAAAATGAAGAAAGCGAGGGAGAGAGTGAGAGAGATAATCAAAAACAAATTCAATGCTTTACTTTCGATTTCTGATTTTTAAGGAAATTCATCAATTTCTGCTCATTTTCAAAGTCTTTTTTTATTTGGATTTGGTTGTCCACTTTCTTAATTAAATTTCTAGAACCTAAATGTACTTTCAGACACAAATTTGTTTCGTATGTGACTTTTAAATATTTTTTTGATATTTCTTACAGAATTTTCTATACAAGACTGATTTTAATTAAATTGAATCGTCCCTAAGTCAAATTTCAGAAGTATTTCCTTATTATTAAGTTTTTTTTAGAAACTGAAATTATTCTTCGCTAACACCGTAAGATTCTTTACATTTAAAAGTATGAATTATGAATCTGAATTGCAAGACAGTATTGACTTCGTAAAGAACTTCTGAGTTTTTTTTCTCGCCAAAAATTCCTTTTACGCCAATAATCCCAACAAACCAAACACTCAACTATTCTTCTTTTAAATAGCTTTCATAAAGGGTCGTGCAAACTGGAAATTAATGCAAGTCATAAACCTTGGCGAAAACTGAGGAACATTATGTTTGTTAGTCTTTTCAAGAAGTATTTATTAGATTATTATTTTGTTACTTGTTGCCACATATGCTATTGAAAAATTCGCAATTGATGTCTGCATCAGCAGATTTTCTCTAGTTATCAGATATTTTATTTCAAAAATATTTGAAATTGTACGTACCATTTTCCCAAGTAAATAGTTTGGAATCTTCTTTGCAATCGTAAAAATAAAGATTGAAGCAATTCCCCCTTTTCCGATTAATGATGCTGTTATTTTGCTCTTGAACATTGTAATACCATGCATACCTCAACGAATAAGATGCAAACAAAATAGAATAATAGAATAAAGTTACAATATTTTTGAATGGCGGAATAAGAATATTTCTTTTTGGAAAATGAAGAATCATGTCCTTAAATCCACAGCTTGTTTACAAATTTACATTTTGAATAAAGAATAAATTTAAAAGCAGCAGACAATATTTCTCATTTTAAATAACAAACTGATTCCAGAAATTTTTATTCCAAAACATTTACTTTTTAAATAATTTGTATAAATACCTCTGTGTTTTGGAGGATTAAAATGTGTTCATCGGAGTATTTTTTTAAATTCTTAAGTTATAAGAAATTAATTAGAAATTTAGACCTTTTCCCCGAATACTTATGAAAATGCTATTGAACGAAAACAACTTCTCAATTATCTTAAAATTAAAAAAAATTAATTCAGATACTAATTTCCTGATTCATAATTTTTGTATTTTGATTTTAAAAATATTTCTGTAATTAATTTAGATTTATTTTATATAATTAATTAAAAAATTGTGAGCATATTTTATATTAATGTATTTAATTGCTGAAGTGAAACAATTTTTTCACAATTTCTGTGAATATTTCAACCTGGCTATTTTTTTTATTGTTGACAACCAAGATATGTAAATTCGTATCGTATTTTTACACTTTTAATGAATTTCAATGTAAGATATACTTTTAATAAAAAATTTTAACTTTTGTTGTACATATAAATAAGGTTTAACTTCAAAGTTCAACAATAATGAAAATTTTTAGTGTTATTATTTTTAAATATTTCTTCTATTTTTTCAAGATATAACTGTATGTATAAATATATAGAAACAAAATATAAGTAATATGCGAGCGATAATGAATAGAGTGATGTAAGGATTCTAAATTAGTAAGGGTTGTCAAATTTTTTATCACCTATCAAATTTTGAACTTTAAAAACATTTTGCTGAAAAATGCATTAAAATAAAGTTATTCAAAACATTTAATTGGCATTTTTAGTAGCCATTAATCCCGGCAATTTCACTAATCACCAAATCCGGATATTTTAAAAGACTGAATAAGAGACAAATTTGATAATTCATTAATTTTAAACATCGTTAAAATTAATGAATCATCACACAATGAATCAACAGGCACACACACACACACACACAAACCCAGAAAGATTCATATTGCTCCCCCCCCTCAAAAAAACACACTTGGAGCACCACAACCATACTAAGCCAGTTATCAGCAGCACCGTAGACTATTGGGTTTGAAAATAATTTTTAATCCGTCTTAAAAGGAATCCTTGTAGATGATGATATAGCCTTAAAAGGAATTCTGGTTATACTTGGGCAAAATTGCATTATCCCGTTTTTATCACAATAATTAATTCATTTACTTTCGACACAATCAGAATTCTCAATTTCTTTTCTTCAACTATTGTTTTCGGTACAATAAGATAAAACGTAGAACTCGTTTTAGAACTTATATGTTTTGCTCCCTACAAAGAAAGGTGAAAAACAGAATTTTTTTTCTTTCAAAAATATACAGTTCCTCAAGTGGAAGATGTTTGTCTTGTGCTTTAAAGATACGACAATGGCTGGTTTTAATCTGTTGTTATTTCCATTATAATGCAGAATAATATATTCCTATTTGTTTATGTGAAAGCGAAGTAAATTACGCAAAAACACTCTTAAATGGGATATCTTTGATAAAAGATATTGAGATATTCTTTTTTTACCTGATAATACTACATGAATATAAAATAATTTAAAGTAGATATCTTGTACTTACATACGGTACAGCCGGGATGGCCCGGTTGGTAGAGCGTTGGACTCGTATTCCTTAGGTTATGGGTTCGAAGCTCACCGGCCAAAACATTCCCCGAGTGTTTGGCGATTGGCGCTCGTTAAATCTGTTCGTGGTCGCAAAGTCCTCCATATCGAGACTAATATCACTGGGGGTACTGGGTCAGAGGTGATCGTTCTCTGTTCCAGGTCTAAGTTACGATCTGAGATGTATGAATGAATTTGCATGTCCGCCCCCTAAATAGGGTTGTGACGTGTGTGTAGCTAAGTCGTACTCTTGGCCCTAGATGGCGCTACTTGTAAAACAAGAGACGTATATCTCTGGCTGAAAATCTGCTGATGTATCATCGGGGCTTGTCCACGGCAAGTGCCATTAGTCACAACACAACACACGGTACAGACTTCATCCTATGTTGGGAGTGTGTCTATTGTGTTTCCTATGTCTACTATTTATTGTTATTTCTAACTTTATAATATATTTAAGGAGCTGGTGATATTTTTATAATTTTAACTTCAAGGAAAAGTAAAAAAATTTCATCAGAACTTAGAAGAATTGTTTTCTTTGAAATTTTCTATGGATAACTTTATTAATAGTAGAAAAAAAAAACCATTTTGAAAATAATTTGTTTAAAAAAATTAAAATATAAATATGAAAGTGGGGAGTTTACATTCTTTAAAAAATGCAGTCAATTTTAACTTTTGTTTACTGTAATATATCCTTAAGTTAACGAATGTTAAAGGATTCTTAGCTACCTTTAACATTCTGTGAGTGAGTTGAAAGTACAACTCGCAGAGGTACCACTAATAGTTCTTCAAATTTTATATTTGAAGTGATCATGCATTTTTACCATTTTCTTTGAGTTTTCTACTATTTATAAAACAAATCACCCTATGATTTTTCGATTTTTCCCTAACATAGTTGTCAAACTTGTTTCCTAATTTGTTCCCTAACATAGTTGTCAAAATAGTTTTCCCGTAAAAAAATGAGTATTTTGTACTTCTTAATGTAGTGGAGAAAACTGATTAGGTATTTTGGAGTTCTTTATTTTGTCAATTGAAAATAAAATGTGAAACATAACTACATTTTATTAACAAGATCAAACATCAAATTTCATTTATCCAAATTCTTCGTTTTTGTCTCTCTGCAAATGTACAGAGAAACAAACAATTAAATTTTCGGCAGATTTTGTTTAAAATTTGAATGATCCGTACTTTAGAAATTAAAACTGTAAATCAAATAATAATTTTCTTGCTCTTTACATTTTGTATTACAGAGCTCACTTGAACTTCGGCAGTCGGTCGGATAAATTTTTGTAAATGGAGCTCGAATGAAATTTGACAGAAAACTTCAAATTTAGTGCAAAGAACACAAATGAAATTTCATAAGTTTACCTTTTAAAGATTTTGCGAAGTCCTGTTAACACACACACAAATAAAGATCAAAAATTGAATGTTTTGGATTCAGGGAGCTCAAAAACATAAAAATTTCAAATCTTGATTCTTTTTGTCAATTTAAATATTTTTTCTTTATATACTTCGTATGCGAAAACATAAAAAAAAGCGAAATAAATTTGTATTTATAAATATCTTTTTAAAAAACAATTTTTAGCTACAATTTTTTTAAATTTTAGATTGATAGTTATAAAGCATTTTTCGAGCTTTTATTCTGGTGTTCGAGTACAATAATCATGCTATGAATAAAGCAAAAACGATTTGAAAAATAGAATTCTAAAGCAGTTCATTCCTTTTAATTATTATCATCTGAGAACATGATGTTGTTTTGGTTCTGAGGTGTTGATGTCTCCGAAATTTACGGGCAAAAAATAAAGATTATAGGCAACCGAAAATTATCCAATAATTTTTTGCCTGCTTTTACCTTTATTGCCTCATTATTATGTATGCTTCTTCACAACAGATGTGTTTTCAAAAGGTTGAAGTAGAACTATGACATCATAGCTTTTATTTCATCTCAAAATCGGTCGAGCCCTAAAACTTCGTTTGGCAAATAGAAAAATCGAAAATGAGACCGTTAGAGAAGTCTCGTGATTGTTTCAAACCTGTTTAAATTGGTTAATGACTTAAACCAATTAAGGCAAATAACGACTTATAAATAATAATGTTCTCACGTGATAACTTGAAATTTGCGATTGTTGATTTAATTTTTCTTTTCTTTGTTATTTTTACTTTTGACTTATTATTCGCCTAAGTCCTAATTATTTGTTTTCAGTTTTTATTTATACATAAAAAAACACAAACAAATAACTCATTTCTGCATCTTATTTTCCATGGTGGCACACCGGAATTTCATTTTATAAAATTCTATGGGTGCTTTTTTTGGCCTTTAATTCAGCATTCAAAATAAAAGCCAATCCATCATTATTCTTTTTGTGGGGGCATTTAAATCGAATTCGTCTGTTTCAGCCGGAAAATTTGCTCTTTCGTCGGTAAATCTGAATGAGCGGAGAATCGCACCGCGGGGTGTGTGCGTGGCATCGTGTCTGACCTACTCCCTGGTGACGAGGAAAAGTAGTTCAGGTGAGCGCAGAGAGCGAGAGTGGAGAAAGTTGGCTATTGTGCTCCGAGTCGGACAGCAGACGAGTTTCGTTTTTCGCGGCTGCCGTCACAGCGACCGGTAAATATATCGTTTGGCATTTCTGTTTTCGCACTTTTTATTTTTATTTTATATTTACTTTTTGTGTTGCAGTGGCATGGTATCAAGAGTGTATTTTTAAAAATTATTATACAAAAATGAATGATTGAATCTATTTCAAAACACTATTTTAAAATTTTATTCATGATAAATTTATTACTCAAACGGTTCAATTAAATATAAAATTCTGTGGAAAAAAATCATATAATTTTTGTTTTGTTTTGAATGCAACTGGATACCATAAATAATGTATCAATATCGATTAAAACTGTTATTTTCACTTCAGATTTAAAAAGTATTATAATTAAGCTTTCAAAAATTGTTTTATTTATTTTTCATGATTGAATATTTTCTATCAATATTTATTTATACTTCACATTACTGCTTTGGTTTTGGCATTTTATTATCATGTGAGAACATGATGTTTTGGTTAGAAGGTTTTGGTGCCTCCGAAATTTACTGGAAAAAAAATAAAGATTATGGGTCACCAAATTTTATCGGTGGAAGAATTGTTTTACTTGCTTTTACCTGTATTGAATTATTATTGTGTAGGATTCTTTGAAAGCAGATGCTTTTTAAAAAGTTTGACCTGATTTTACCAGTATGACTTTATTATTACGTATGCTTCTTTGACAGCAGAAGCGTTTTTAAAACAGCATATAGATTATAGAGGGATAGAGACCCCTCTATCCCTCTATAATTGTTTAAAACCAGTTTTAACTGATTAATGAATTTAATTAATTGACAAATAATGAAAGAAGAGGACCCTATGTTTCAATGAAAATATGTGAAGACATGATATTAATCTGATAATTTATTATATTTCAAATTATTATATTAAAAAGTTCAAAATACGACAATTTTAATATAGGCTAAGCACTTAGATTGTAATCTTTTTCTGATTTGTTATAGCAGACATGATTTTAACCCTAAAACTAAATCATACGAAATTACAAAAATATGAACCTTTTAAAAACATCAACATATTATAACTGATAACTAAAATGACTTAAATTATTACACATGTTTCTATTTAAAAGTAAAGGAAATTTGTGAAGAAATTCTTTTAAAATAACCCAAAACCATGAACGAATGTGCGGTTTACGTTGCCCTAGAAACGCTTGCCTTGTGCAGGCGCAACAATTAAGCTGCGAGTTCTTCTTAAAATGCCAACATTCGAAATCTTCTTAAACGATACCACTAACTTTCCTTACATTTTTCCTTCTAAAAGCAATTAACCAAGCGTGTTAAAAGTCAGTGATGTTCACTGTCAACCGTTCGTTTTCAAGAACTGCATGACTACACTTCGGTTAAAAAAAAGAATAAAAAACGTGGAAGAAAAATTCGTAAGAAAAAAAATTCCCAAAAGAGATTCATCACTTATAAAGGAGAAACTTCTGTTGCCATTTCAGACTAATTTAATATTACATTATCTCTTAATTTGTAGTGGATATTGCAGTAAATGAATGGCAACTATCAGAGTACTTTATTAAGGTATAAAAAATTATTTTTTGGAAAAATTTAAAACTCTTAAGATTTTGAATTTTTACGTAAAATCGATTGAAATAAACAAAATGAGATAAAAATATATCAGTTAAAAATATAAATATTTAAAAAAATCTACAAAAATAAACTAAATGATGTAAAGTAAAACCCTTATAGTTGTGAAAAGTTTACAAATAATTTGTTTACAATTTTGACGATAAATTTCCAAATTTTTAAACCAAGAAATAAGTTATATTCTTCTGAAATATTGGGATTTGACTGTTAAATAGGATGAAAATTTTATTTCTTTTGTGTTATGATGCAGTTGTAAATTCTTTTTAAAGGAATCGATTGTTTATTCTGTAAATCAGAACAAGTAAACGCTGTACCTTTTAAAGAAACCTTATATCAAATTCGAACAGCATATAAATGTTAGATTTTCCTTTATATTATAACAATAGGATTTGTCTAAAATTTATGGTCTGGGAAATAAGTATTTGGAAATGTAACATAGATTTGAAATGCACGAAAATATAAAAATGAATGTAACTTCCAAAGAATGATCGCAGCTATAAAATTCAAACTGCCTTACAAAGTGGACTGTTCATAAATTAAAAATATTGAATGATAAAAATATTAAGTAATTTTTCCAAAAATCGATTTTTCAATGCTGTCATCTACCTAAACCTGTTAATTTATAATCTTAATAAAATATTAGCGTTTCCTATTTTACTTAATCAAAACCGAATTCTGGTCTTTCCATAAAGCTTCTTCTTTTTTTATTTATTATAAATGGATGAAAACATAGAATTAGAAATCAATTCTAACATCTTGAAATTTAATCATTATCGTGAAACGTTATACAAAAGTAAT
Organism: Argiope argentata; assembly: GCA_026289955.1. Classification (NCBI taxonomy): domain Eukaryota; kingdom Metazoa; phylum Arthropoda; class Arachnida; order Araneae; family Araneidae; genus Argiope; species Argiope argentata. The sequence goes on from JAOUZG010000273.1 coordinate 601,794, forward strand.
AAGGTATGTTTTTCCAGGTTTAAATTTTTCATTAGAATGATCACAAAGGGAATTAACTGAAATTTATATAACAAATTAGAGAAGTACAGTTCAAAATAAAATGCAAGAAAATCTATGAAGTTACGAGTTTAATTATCTATTGCATTATATTCGAAAATATTGTTCACAAATTAGTATATAGTGATCACCCGTTTAAAACCTCCAAGCAATGCTTACACATTTTCGTTTTGTGATCGGATATTATTAATTAAAGCAGTTTACTAGAGACATCTATCTATATGATATCTCTATCTATCTGTCTATCTATTTATCTCTATTCAAGATTCTGGATATAAATATCTGAGAACTTGTGACATTTATGACCTTGTCCAAGGTTCGTAATTTTGTTGGGGAAGAGAAGTAAGGATAACACTTTTATTGCAGATTATGAGAGAAAGCTTCAGGGAGACAACTCCTATTGCTTTAATTTATATATTCTCCAAAAGAACACAAATTGTGACTATGCTGTTACTAAAGATTCGACTTCCGCAAGAAACTGTGACTGATACATTTGAAAGAAATCTAACGATTAAATTCTGGATGTTATTTGTTTCTTAAACAAAGCTCCTTTCATTTAAAAGAACATTTGGATCGCAAATATATAAGTTTAATTTGAAAAAAAAATCGATGTGAAAGAGAAAAAAGATTACTTGCATGCCTTTCGTACATCTACAATATGACAGGGCAACATTTTATTTCCTTTCTGATAAAAAAAATCATGAATACTGCCGCATGAATTTTCATTTTTTTTGTCTTTCTCATGAGTTTACTTTATTGTAAAGATATGTCACTAGTTTGTTACTTCATCCTAATATTAGATGAGATTTCAATTTTTGGGTTAATATAACTTATCTTTCTTTCTTTCTTTAAAGACATAAATTCCAAAGCAGAAAAATTATTAAATTGGCGATGCATTGTGCAGCTAAAATAAAACTGATAAAGAATAATAAAAAAATATTCACATAAAACAGCAATATTTTTATTCAAAGAGTTTTTTGCTTGAAATCTTGGATGATTCCTTCATTAATTTTGTTTTCAGCAAATCATTTGCATGTCAGTTTTAATTTCGCTTAGCGACGAATAGAGTTTCCTGAAGCATTCAGTTATTTCTAACAGGTTTTAAAATAAGAGAGTTTAGGGGATTATATGCCACATTTTAATAAGTAATTTTCCCTTCCTTAGTTATAGATGAAAAATAATTTGTCTTACTTATTCAGAGACAAAAAGTACTGAGATCAAATGACCCAGTCTCGAATTTATGTTTGTAGATTCGGAGTGAATCAATCCATTGCTGGTACATTCCGAAAGTTTTGAAGGAATCTCATAGTTCTGTTTAGTTGTTGAACTCGGAGGGGGGCAGGCATACATTCACTGTACTTAGTCCGTAATTTCAAAGCCATGGGTTATTATAATAAACAGCTAAAACGATTTATTATGTATTCTGATTAATAGAATAAATCTTTGTGTGTGGTGTATGATAATTCTAATATCTTCACTCAGTATGTTAATTCTATACAGCTCGAAAAATCTATTTAGTGATTGTAAAATTCAACAATCCCATTAAAAAAGAATAACACTTTATTCTACACGAAAATGCGAAACACACATAATGAAACACAGAAAAAATATACACAAAACACAATTCGTAAAAATCAACTTCATGCTAAAAGC
>JAOUZG010000273.1:603513-635580 GCA_026289955.1 Argiope argentata
GACTTCGCTCAAAAACTCGCTTGAAATCAACTCAACTGACATTAGCTCTCTCTCTCGACATTTTATAGTTACTATAACAAGATAAAGAAGTTTTTCTAAAAGTACACCGTACCTTTGCCCAAATTTCCAATTTCAACCATTTCTAAATTTCAGTGGTTACTTGTACTTTCATTTATAGGCCAACTTTTTTTTCAACTCGCCATGGTTGACGCCAAGGCTGGAATCAGTGAACTTTATTCTTTCGGTATCCGTTAGAGTTATTTCTAAAATACCCTTCATTACCAAGTAGTTAACTGCGCAGAGAAGTAATATTACAATTTCACAATATAATAATAAAGATGTTTTTGCAAGGTTGGGAGTAGCAGAAAATGAAAACCTCCATTGAGACATGAAAGAATAGCATATCTGTGAGAAATCATGCAACGATGCTACAGTTATAAAAAGTGTTTCTCTCTTTCACATTTTTTTAATGCTGTGGTCTACTGCTCGCTACGATGGCCAAATGGTAAAGCCAGAGGGCCTCAGGTTCAAAACTGATCCCCCTAAAGCTCCTTTATATATGCAGGTATAGTGTGCGTTTAAATTCACATGGTCGAAATATTCTTTCGCTGATTTAATGCGAAAAGAAGAGGGCAACTCAGAAACTGTCGTTGTCATCTGATTGAAGCTCAAAATTGCGAGATCAATATATGAACACTCCAAAAATAACGTTACAGTAGTTTAATTCCTTCATTCATCATTTCCATGCACATATATACATTTTAAAAATGTTATATCTAATTGTACCATCTCTCAAAATTTACTTCTCGATTTTAGGTACGCTCTTATTCTAAACTTCATATAATTTTAACTTCTTTTATTTATTTATCTGACATAGAACCTTCTGTTGTATTGTCATCACCTTCTTGTACTCGAGGAATTACGTTTTAATTCAAAAATGTGTCATTTCTAAATACCTGTTTACTTTTAAAGTTTTCTCCATGTTCTAGAGTCCGCATATTGTGAACTTAAGTGCGTGGGTTCCATTTCTTTTAATGATTTGGCATACAAACTATCATATTGTCATTTCCCTTCACGCATTTGGTGTACCATGTTTTGTACTACTGTATTGTTATTCTCAAAGTTTGTAGCTTTATCCGAAACTACTGAATATCTTTTTAGCGAAAAGTTGGATTTGTGTCCACGCGAAATCAACGAACAAATAGAGAATCTTAAGATTTTCAAAGTATAAGAACCATTTTTTTTTCAAGTTTCGGTTATTCATTTCTTTTATTTACTTGTCTTTTCTTTGTTCACTTAGCATAGAGCCTCCTGGAAGTAGACCTGTCGTAACAGACGATCTTACACAAGGGGTTGCTGAAATGGTTGAAAAAGTAACCTGTAGGATGCTTGTAACATTTTTCTGATTCTATCATAACAAGTAATATAAAAAAAAATTAAAGTCAATTACTGATTACGTCAACAAATTTTTTTCATTTTAGTTATTTTTTATAAAATAATTACCATTAATATAAATAATTCATCAAAAAATTATTGATTTTCACAAGAATTGGTCACATTCATCACCTTCGCAAGAAAAATACCGAAATTGTCGCATTTTACCGATTGAGCTATTGATAATGATTTCAATTTTCATTACAAACTGTTAAAACTCTATTTAAAGTAATTAAAATTTAATTTATGAGTCAATATTTGAAAAAACTGTACAAACATCAAGTTTCATCCTCTACAAGTTTGAAACAATGCATTTGATCTACAGTCGATGGATAAAAAAGCATTTTATTAACGATTGAAAATTTGGACAATATATATATATGTATAGAGAGAGTGTGAATTAATAATAGGAATTGAAAATATGTGTTTTGGATGTATTTTAACCGGTCGATTAAAAGCAAAATTTTACCCCAAACTGGAGTTGTAATCACAGGATAGTATACTCAATGTCATTGGTGTTTGTGATGCATTGCATTAACATTCACCTGAAAGTACAAGCTGATAGACGACCAACCCCTTAACATATTTGGTTCAAAATTTGATGAAAAATACTTTTTAAGCTTCTAAAATTGTATATCAAATTTTATTTATTTGATCTTTATGTTTTGAAGTTGTCAATTTCACTTGTATTTGAAATAGTCAGACAAAGAGAATTCTAGTGATTAGATTTCGTTCAAAAGTTGATATAAATATACAAAATTTGCTCATAATTTTGTAAATCAAATTTCAGTCGTTTATCTAAAAGCCCTTTTGAGTTATCGTATTTAAAGACAGACGGACATTATGTCAAAAATGTATGCTTTTAGGACACTGTTAGGTTTGAAACTAATAGATTCGTCAGAAACTAGAATTCGAATTATATGATGATTATAATACTTTGTTGTGAATGCCTATCATAAATCGCATATATCATAAATCCTTTATTATATATCATAGATCATACATACATACCAGGAATCATATAACTCATATCAGATATCTGTAACCTACAGGCTCCGTCTAGGCTGTGTGTGTGACATAATTGCCATGTCACTCATCATCCGAGTATGAACTTGTAAAGCTTCTAAAAAATTATTCTCTCTCGTTCTCTTCGGAATGCGTTCGTGCACTGCTTCGGTAAAGTGATTAGCAAAAATGAGCTGTTTGATTTCTTTCGTTCAATTGCAAATAAAATCGCCTTTCTAAAACGTTGCAGTGATTGGAATCTCAACAAAATACACACAACCCTAATTACGAGTACTTTCTCTATACTTCGTTGACGAGAAAGTATATAAAAAAGATAAAAATGAAATCTGCCATCTCTATTTCAATGTATCATGTCATGAACATCATTTCTTGAACGTCCCCTCACCACGTGCTCGTGCGAGTTAAATTATATTTTTATTCATTTTAATCGTTTCATTGAATGAGTCACTTTAGTATCGCAAACAATTGCAAGAAACTTTGTCTCGCCTTTATTCTTTAAAAAAATATCACATTTCCTATTTATTTCATTTCATGTAATCACGTGCTCAAAACGACATTTTTCTAGGTTTTATTTGCTGTAGTCATTAACTCATTTTTTTAATCTGAACTTTTGTAAATGCAATGGAAACGCGTTATTAAAAGCTTATTTTTTGAGATGCTCGTACAGATAATAAAATTTTTATTTATTGCCTACGGATTTTGTTTGACGCCAAAAACCTCATCCCAAAAACAACACAATGTTCTGACATGATAAAAAGTGCATTACTGTCATACAATACGGATGTAAACAATTCCACTCTCAAGAGAAAAGTTTCCTCAGTTCCGGTTTCTATTAGAATGACGCTATATTAAGATTTCAGTGGATTAGTTCCGAGCGTCTTCTGTACCGAGATAAGTCAAATCTTGTTGCTGAGATTTCAAGAGGGGAGGTTGCAACAGGTAGTCGGCGAGATTACATCCGCCACTGTCACGTATTCAATCGCGGTCAGGACGGTTTAGTGAGTCATCAAAACAATGTCTTTTCTTCTCTCTCTCGAGAGAGCATTTATTTCTTTTGTTACCATTGCAAATGAAAATCGAAGCATTTTATTTCCCCGCAGTTTTAAAAATAGGAGGGATAAGAGATTTCATGATGCTTTGAAATCATATGCACTCAGACATATTTATAGCAATCTGAGAAGCTGCTGAATCAAAAATAACGTCAGATGTTTACTGCAGACGTAGATTTATGTCACAGGCTGGATCAAGTCTGACATTTGACCCATTTTCTGTTGATAGATAAATGTGAATTTTCGAAGTCGCCCATCATTATGTTTGGACCTTTTATTGAAAGAAACGGGAAGTTTTCAAAAGATCGGTTTCGAAAATGACTTCAGATTAAATGGATGAGGTTTATAGGCTAAAGAGAAAATGAAAAATGAAAAAAATTCAAAGAAGAATAATTAGAAGAATTCAAGTAGAAAATTGTGTTTTTTAGAGACCAAAAGAAATTTTTATGAAATTTTTCTAATCAGAAATTTTTTTATTTTAGCCTATTTTAAATTTTATAAAAATGTGTGTTTTTATAAAATGTTAGAAACTTTAATATATTTGAAGAATAATAGATTAATACTAAGAAGAATTTATTAATACGAAATATTTATTAGAAATTTTGTAACTGTGGACAGAAATGCCACTCATCAAAAATTGTATTTTCTACTTTTTTTACATAAAAAAACACTTTTTTTAAATTATGCCAGATAATCTATGAGCATAATAATTCAAAAGTACTTTCAATTAGACAGATGGAATTTGAAATATGTGATATTTGATGCGCCAAATTATTAGATGTCCTTCAAATTTTGAAGGAAATACATTCAGAGGTAGTTTGACTGGTTATGCGAATAGGACGTAGTACTAAGCTAAAGTACTGAGTAAGTGCTGAGCTAAATGGATAAAATTTAATGTGTAGTTTTTGAAAAATTGGATCCGTGTAAAATTCTAAATTTTATCTCAGGAGGAGCTGATTTTCTATTGATTTATATTTTCACATAATTTTTAGGTTAGGTTATATTAATATTCCTTTATAAAATAAAAGTGGGGCTATTTTGAACCTCGGTTAGATGCCGAGGACGATACCTAAACTTGTGCCCCCGTCTTCACATCACAAAAGCGGGAGGACGTGTGGCCCCAACGGATTTAGCGTGTAACAGACCCTCCCTTACACGACGGTCCTTCGGTGGAATCGGGTCTCGAACCCGATACCCTACAACTCATGAGCCGATACCTCACCACAGCCACCCTTCATTGATCAGATTATAAGTTTTAAAAATATCACGTTTGGCCCTGACGGATTTAACGTGCAACAGACCCCCTTACACGACGGTTCTTCGGTGGAATCGGGTCTCGAACCCGAAACCCTACAACTCATGAGCCAATACCTCACCACAGCCACCCTTCATTGATCGGATTATAAGTTTTAAAAATATCACGTTTGGCCCTGACGGATTTAACGTGCAACAGACCCCCTTACACGACGGTTCTTCGGTGGAATCGGGTCTCGAACCCGAAACCCTACGGATCACAAAACGAGATCTTACCACCAGGCCACTACGGTCGGATATTTTCAGATACATATGAATTTATATTATAATAACTCAAAAACGGAAAGACTTAGATAAATGATGTTAATATGTAATATCTTGAAACTAAAATTATAGCTACGTTTCAATTTTTGCTTTGGACCCGGACACTTCAAAAATAGGCATCCGGAACGCATATTTCTTTTCTTCATAATTCTACGAAGCACAAAGTTCTCATGCTAAGACTTTAAGTATAACATCAGAGCATTCTCAGCGCTTATGACCTTATTAAAATTCGACATTCTTTATTTAATGAGAGGGTGAATAACATCTTTATTGGAGAATATATATATATATATATATATATATATATATATATTACATAGGACACACACACAGGAATGTTATGGTATTCATGTACATTACAATGAAAACGAGCTGATGTTCTGGCATAGGGGTGGCGCGCCTTTCCCGTGATATGGGAATCCCTGGTACGGGTCCCGGTTCGGGCATGGTTGTTGTCCCTCTTCTTCTATGTTTCTATCTGTGAGATATATAAATGCAGCAAAAAGGGGTTGTGAAAGCAAAAGTAATATGAAGTAGCTAAGTCGTACTCTTGGCGCGAATTGCTGCTACTTAAAAACAATAGACGCATCCTAGGCTTCAAATCGCTGACAAATCTGTCAGAGAGCTTGTAAATGGCCATAAGTCACATCAACAACAATGAAAGCGAAAGTTATAGCATTCACGCGTGAGAAAGTGGTAAAGCATGCTACTATAGCTACATAGTGGCTGAGAACATGCTTTAATATTTTAGCTGAGATAGCAGCGAAGTATGGGTTAGAAAAAAAAAACTGATTCAATAAATTAAAGTTATAAGTTCCATTAGAGCAATAAAAATCGGATCTTCGATTTTGCATCATTGACATTGTGATGAGAGGATTAACTGAATATGCAGAATATAATTTCTCCTAAATTCCATATATCAATAAAAAAGGATCCACACAATATAAGAATATGAGATCATTCATAACAGATGCAATGTGTACCAAATATGCATAGTCAATAGATAGCTCCATTATCCCTGAATCACAAATAATGATATAATTTTTTGTCCCGTCTTCTTCATATTCAAGCTTGCTCTGAAGTCATCGGGGACTGTAAATCTGCAAGAAAATATCAATAAAAAAAATTTCTGCTTTCTATGAAATTCGAACTTATTTACTTAGATATTATAGTCATATCTAAGTAAATAATTAAGTATAACCCAATTTCCCAAAATAGCTAAATTTTTATGTTTGTTAAAACGCTTTGGGTCTTTTTGTTTGGGGGGTCTTCTTTTCAAATTTCTTTCAGGTTATCAGCATTGTTCATGCGAACACAGTAAAATACTTATTTAATTCATCTCTTTAAAAATATATTTCATGTTTTCATTCATATGACATTGATTTTAGTATAATAAATTCGAATCTCCCTTTTGGAGATTTCCTGAAAACTTTGGACTTTCCATGTTTTCAGTATACTGACATTTGGACCGGAGGATTAATTCCTACTGAAAAAGATATGAGGTTTGCACTTTCTGGCCTTACGTAGAATTCAATAATTAGCATACAACGATTTGCAGTGCTCTTCAAAATGCATCCTTATTTGAATCCCTCAATTGAAATGTTTCTGACAAAGCTTTTTTTATAATCTTGTTGTCGTTACTTCACAAATACGAGCAATTGATCACACTAATAACTGAACCGTTTTGTTTTCTGCGGGTGGCAGCATTTTAATCCCCACCCTTTCGTTTTATTCATTCAGTTCCTCGCGGCGAGCAGAACGTTTCGCTTGAGCGCAATGGATTAGAAAGTTTCTGATGATTGTGATTTTATCTGTGGCTCGACGCATCTCGTCAAGATAACGGAGGAAGTTTATTTTAACGTTATTTTAAACTCCGAATTTTTCTTTTTTCGAAAAATAAATTTTCCTAATTCAATGTGGTGAGCTACACACATTCTCCAAAATTTTAATCGGCCATTGTGATCTGGATGGTTATAATCCGCTTTCGGTTTTCATTAATCTGAAAAGTCAGTAAGTACTTCTGTTTTTGATTTTTTTTAATAAATTCTTTTAAATTCAGAAATGTTATCATATATTAATAAATTTGTTGTCAAAGAGCTAATTATATTTATAAATTCTAAAACATGTTATGATCGTCACTAGTTTTTTTTAAAAAAAATTGATGGTATCTAATATTTGTTATTTTGCAATATTCATATTTAGATCCATCTGGAATAAACACGAAGATTTATTTTTGATTTTTTCCCCCTTTTTTTTTTGAAGTGAAACTGGAATTATTTTGAAACCGCCACGGTCAAATAAAAACATCTAATGGATTAAGATGTTCCGGAATTCCTAAATTGGAACATCTCTCGTATTTAAAGAAAAAAATGTCACTTACCATTATTACCCATTTCTATTTCGCTTAGTTATGAAGAAAAATTTCTATTTTGCTTGATTATGAAGAAAAGTTTGTTTTGCTTAATTATGAAGAAATTTTTTAAACATTTTATTGCATTATTTATTATGGTATCCTAACATAATGTAATTGCCTCGTTTTTAATAAAATGAACAATTATTTAAAAAAATAAATAAAAACAATTGATTTAAATAAAATGTTATACATCCATTCAAGAACTCAGTATTGATAATAGTAATTTTTCAGACTGTATTTGCATTTAAAATTGAAGTTTATTTTTCGTAGAACCTAAGATTTGAAGTACTTCACTATCTAAATTTAAAGTGAATTAATCCTTTCAAACTCATTGAATGAATCATGAATATTTCAAGTATCATAACACGGAATATTCTTGATTCTATTGATGAATAATAAAGAGCCCGCTGATTTGAGAAATTTTTGCTGTTTGGCCTGGCTGCTTTACTGTAATTTTTAAGTTGTAATACCAATATCTTGAAAATCATTGGAATCGAAATATTTCACTGCATTTCTATTAAACTTTTTCTAAGTTCTGTAAGAATTTGAAACTAAAAATTAACAGATAATGAACAAAATAGTTTAAGACGTGACATATGTTCAAAAACAAGAATACTATTCGTTGAATTGAATTTTATAAAATGTATTCTCTATTTGCGTCTCATTCAAAATTGATCTAAAAGCTATTTGTATGTAGAGGTGCAATAAGATAACTTTCACAGTTAATGTGTGTTCGAACATTCAATGAATTACAATTAAGAATATTTTTTTAAATCTATTGATTTCATAATATCGGCATGGACTTAGAACGATCTGCATGCAGTCTTCAACAACATTTTAGCATTGTTGTTTGCTGTCTAAAAAAAACTGAATAGAATATATATTGTGTACAAATCTTTTCATCCAGAGTTTCAATTTCAATAAAAGATTAAAATGAAATCTGCTATGCATATTTCAAATTATCATGTCAGAACACAATTTCTTGAGCGGCAAAGCACCACGTGCTCGCAAGTTAAATTATATTTTTATTCATTTAAATTTTTTCATTGAATAGATCACTTCAGTACCGCAAACGATCCAAAAAAGACTTTGTCTTTCATTTATTGTTTAAAAAAAATCCATTTCCAATTTACTTCATTTCGTATTATTAAGTGCTCAAAATGACATTTTTCTAGGTTGTATTTGCTGTAACCTTTAACATTTTTTTAAAAAAAAAATCGAAGCCTTTGTATATGAAACGGCAACGCGTTATTAAGAGCTGCTTTTTTGAGATGCTCGTGCCGATAATAAAATTATTTTTCGCCTACGGATTTTTGTGAACGCCACAATCTCATCTCAAAAACATCATGTTCTTACATGATGATAATATTAATTATTTTAGCATAGCACAATTTGCATTTGAAGGTAAAAGAAATTCTATAGACATATTCAAAAGGGCACATTTTGTACGTTCATCCTAAATCTTGATCCATTCATTTTGGTACGTCTAGACCATTCACCTTTTCGATTCCATCGGGAATATATGCAAGTCTAAACCAAGTGTTAGTACATGTGGGATTCGCACCATTTGGAGTTCAATACGAGCATCAAGAACTTAGATTCCGATTAATTCGATTCAAAGTCTTACAAAACCCCCAACTTGTGGCATTTTCAACAGTTTAGAACAAATTGAATTAACGTAAATCTGAAGACTATCGTAGCCAATGTTTTTCCACTTCTTATCAATGAATTCATTAAGGCACGAGTAAGTGCAGGTCCCCGTAAGGTCATAGGCTATTGAGCATACGAGCGTAAGCCCACAAAGCATGGCAATAAGGTTAATTGAGTGAAAGCCGTCCAAGCGTTTCCGTTTGTCTGAGCAAAGGAGCTTTCTCGCTTCAGTGCCACGGCCATTGGATATAAACAGAAGTAGGGAATAAGATCAAGCATGGCACTCCACGACGGACGATATTTACGATATGGGCGAATTTGCCATCACGCAAATATGAAGACTAATAAAAGATTTGAAACTAAGATCACGTAATGCGTCTTAGTGCTGGTCAACTATGGACTGTCGGTGATTTTGTACAACTTGAAGGAGTTGCTGTTATTTTATTTATTAGTTCACCAGGAAAGTTTTTAATGAAAAGGTAAGTTAACTAATTATCAATCGAAACAGATAAAAATCGTTACATATTTCTTGTCACTCTTTGCTAATTGATCGTTCAAAAAATTCATTTGAATACATAAAAATTCAATTGAATTAGTTCTTCGAATCCTGACTTGTATACAGAAATCAGGTGCCTTAAATTAGGATGACCTCAAGTTCTCTTTTTGGTAATTAGACATTACATTGTTAGAGGTAATATTTCGTATATAGGGACCCTCTATTATTTGCCATGTTAGTGTAGCACGGAACTAACTTTTAATGATTAACTAAAGATGATTAATTTTCAGGTTGTATTGCAATCTGAAATTGCAACATTTCGATGCATGAACGTCCTTCAATACATGCAAAGAAAAACAAAATTGACCCATCACTGCTCTAACATTCTGTCAATAGCTTATTGAGGGATAACTGTTCTTAGTAATTCGAGTAATTCATCACATTCGAAATTCCACAATGCAAGACTGATATTAGACTGAGACTGAGATATTTTCGTTACAAGTATGTGAGGAACAGATATTTCTGAAATATCTTGCTAACCTTCAAAATGGGACGTTAGTTTAATAAATGAAAAAAGTATAATGTAATTTGTGGAAAAATAACTTGCTGAAAATATTACCTGTGTATTGAATAAGATACTTATAAAATAAATATTTAAAATCTGTATTGAAGAAAAGAGATTTTTTAAGTTTCAAATGCTTTTTGCTTTTAGAAATTTTAAAATCTGTATCTGATCAAAGGATTTTTTTTATTTCTTTTCTGTTCAGCCTCAGAATTATGATTTTTAATTTCGATTGATAGTAAGTATAATTAATTTTGTTTTTGAGAATCGTTTCATTTATTTCAAATAAGATAATGTTTATATAACAAAATATGAAAATTCAAACGAAAGATGCCTTTCAATTCAATCAACCTCCATTGACTCTTTAACATACACTGAATAGAATCTTGAGCCGACATCTGGAAACAGACTTTCTTTTTATATGGAATTAGTTTAACCTCAATCGATCAATCTCCAGAAAAAAATCATCTCTCCGACAGTAGTTTTAGCAAATTAGTCATAACATTCTTGTAATCCTGATTTCCAGCAACAAAATATTCACTCGGTATTTTCCCTTTAATGATTGAAAAAAAAGTCTCCCCGTTTTACGGTCTACTACTACAGTAAACTTACTGCATAGGACATTCGCTTTACTCCAATATCCCCGTTACATAGTAATAAGCACACGGATAGAATCTACTTCCATCAACAAAATGGTCATGAATATTCCTCTGCGAAGCATTACTTGCAAATAAGCTTTCGAGGGGGACAATGACTTTCATCCGACAGTTTTTCCTTGTATTCTGTCTCGTTTTACATTGCATGTATTTTTCTTTCGTGTCGACTTTTTATTTTCTATCGGTGTCTCAAAATTTCTACAAATAAAAAATATTAAATTGGAATGAATAGATTTGATTCCCCATTTAAACCTCCTTATGCTGCTTCAATATCTTCCTGGAACTTATATATATTTTTCTTTTCGAAACGCTCAAATGGGCTTTTTCCCCAATACCTAATATTCTAATTTGGTTAAAGTGACGATTAGTGTGCCCCTAGAGTTTGTCGCCAATATGGGAACCAAATGGAATGCTCTTTTAGCAATTCTAATGCTGTTTTGTTTATTACTTTAAACAATGGTTGAGTTGAACATGAACTACGACTATTTTATGAATAATGTTAAATTAAAAATAATAAAAAAACATTGATTAAAGAATTTAATTTTGTTCTTTATTAAAAGTAAGTTTTTTTACAACTATTAAGACATTGCAGTTCCATTTTTAATGTGAACACGAACAGAGAATCTTTATTCTTTTTCAATTTTTAACTGTCAATGTGCGCTTCCAAAAATCGTGCGAATTCGTTTTTTACGAAATAGTCTGCATTACTTTACTTAAAAGTCGGATGCAGTGGAATTCTTCGCAGTTTTGATAATTCTTTTTTTGCTCCAATGGTTGGTTTCTTTGATAATTTATGTCGGTAATTGTGCAAGAATGGTTGTTGGGTAAATGGGATGGAAGACAATGTTTTGAACCTGCAGAATGGATCAAGAGTGAGTGGAAGATAGATATTTTTTACGAGTTGAGGAAGTTAGAAAAAGATGCTGGTTTCAAATTTTGTATAGAGAATGGTTTGATTGCTTCGTTCTCCGTTCTTTCTCTTTTTATTATGTACTTCTGTTATCTACATAGTCCTTATGTTAAATGTGCTAGCGAAGCTACTAGGTTCTCGCGCCCGCTGCTAGCGAAGCCATAGGATGTTTTTTTTTAATTAAAAAATTCCGCCCGGTGGCTTCTACAATTGCCGAAGGCATCGCTTGCGCTAACTTTTGTTCTGCATCCAACAGATCGGAGCAGCAGGTCTGAAAAACAAACAATTCTTATCAGTAAAAATTCATAATTATATTGCATAAAGTGAGAACCGTAACTATTCCACAGTAGTGTTTGTTTACTTTGCCCGCCATTGGCATCCTTGGCGCAGCAAGGGGCACAATAAATATCACTTTTACCTCTAATTTTTACTTTATCATGAAAGAAATATACAAAGTACTGTAATCGTAAAAAAATTACACTCGGAGTCTTCACGAATACATGCCACATGTTTATCGGTTGAAAAACGCATTTTTTAACTGACTGTGATCGCAGCTTTGTAATTATATCTATCCGATAAATAAAATCTTTGATCTTGATGAATAAAATTTAGCATGGCTTAGTTAAAATATACCAATTTTAACTTACCAAATTTCTAATAAATCTATCTCGTAATGAATTTAATTCATTCACAGGAAGTTTGTTGGGTTGTCTAACAACAGGCAAACATTACAACAAAACTTCAAATTGGATGAAGCTTGGTGCTTAATTTTATGAACTAAAATTGTTCAATTCAGTATTAAAACCAAATTTGTCAATGTTTTAATTATCTGTTGGTCTACATTTTCGCATGCTTTTAAAGGCAATAACTCAGAAACGCAGTGACTTAAAAAATATTAAAAGAAATTTTATGCTCTATCGTCTCATTAAAATAGTAGTTCTTTATCAAATTACGATTTCAATCATTGAAATTGTCTAAATGTATATTCTATTTTCTTGTCTATACTTCAAAACACAAAACTCGCGTGAGAGGTTATAAAATTAAAAATCTGAACACTCGTCGCTGTCACTGATTTGCTTAAAGACCGTGAAGGGAGGGGGGGGGGTCCAAGTGGAGGAATACGGATGATTTTTTCAGATAGGATGTGAGAAAACTTTAGAGATGCCACTTTGGTTGACTATCTTGGGAACAACTTGCATATTTGAAGGAGAATTTTAACTTGGAGCTTATGGAAATATCATTCTCTTGATAGAATATTATTTGACATTTTGACATAATTATGGCTTCTTTAATTTGGAATTAACTTCATTCTCCATCAATGTGTAATTATATTTTGCTGCATTTTTCATGGAGAAAGTGTACAAAAGAACTTTAATTACCCGAATAATTACAAGCTTTACTCTATAAATATCGCTCTGACTGGTGACTCGGATATTTTTGAATCTTTGGGGTAGAGGAACGAAACGGATTTTAGTAGATGGAGCTTTGATTGCGGTACTTGATTAGTTCTGGACGCGTTCTGCAGATAGATTTGGATACAGGCAAGAAGTTTGACTGTTGGAATCGGATCTGAATCTTTGTTATTATTGTGATTATAAGGTGACAGTATGAGCATTCCTAAGAGAGGCAATTTTACTGTCTTGCTCTCCCTTAAAATAATTGAAATCTAACAATAATAGGCTTCTAGCTGCTCCAATCAGTGTACAGATTTCTTCAATTTTTTTATACCGCATGAAATCTTATAATCTTTTGATACATCATCAAGCATCGCTTGAACTCGATTGTCCTTCACTTTCGAGAAATATTACAAAATAAAACCTCGTTAAAAACTTTAGTCTCAACAGTTTGAATCCTTGTTCAAATATAGCTGCTATTAAGTCAGAATGCCCTTTTAAGCTGGAAGAATTTTTAGTATTCCTCTTATTGTGGAAGAATAAGTTTAAATAATATTCATTTATGTGATGCAATTCATCAAAATTGCTTGATATGACAGACTGATATGAATATAGTGTACGAACAGATGATCGCCGAAGTCGGCAAGTTCTGAACTGAAGTACTCTATTTAAACATATTAACGCTAGTTATTTAGCTGTCTCGACAAAAAAAAAATTGCGGATTTAGCCCCCCCTTTTTTTTTTTGGAATCACTATAGAAATTGAAATACTATATCAGTAATACTTGATCTGGGAAAATTGCCTGCAACTTTTGGATAAATAGCCCTTTATGAAGTATTTTAATTGCTTATACAAGGTGTTCAATATTCATAATATGTCGAACCATCTGGTAGTCAATCTAATAAATTGGATCTTGAGCCTATAATACATATATTGATTAGTCACCCATATTCAGGTTATCCTTATTTAAGTATTTACTTCATGTTTGGAACAATATACATATCCAATAGTCATATTATTTAAGAACTTGCGTGTTAAGCCGTCTATCATTTTCGCCAAATCAAAAAACGGTCGCATATAGGTCGCCTACACGCCAAAATTGACTTGCCACGTATTCAAAAGCATTAAAGAATTTTGGCCATCAAAATGAAATTGGGCGTTTTTGGCGGATAGACGATCTAATACGCAAGTACCAAGTATTCTGGAATATGATTAATGAATTGTAATATAAGTTATATATTACAAATATTTGGGATAAAATGGAACGAACTGCGAGGAATTTTGGAAGTATTTTGTCCAAAATATGCCTGCTATTATATAAGAAACAATGGACATGAAATATATAGTTATGTCCCCCATAGACCAAGTTTCACTGTTGAATATAATCTTAGTATAACAACATAGGTGACCGATGATTTTCTTGCATCTAGTTTTGCATTCTGAGTGTTTAAGAATCTGCACACAGTTCTCTAATGAATAATTACTTAAAAAACAATTCAGTTAAATTTCGGTTATTTCCTTTTATGCAAATAACCGCTACGTGTGAAAACTTGACGAGCAAGAGAGGAAGTATGTTGTGTTTTCTTTGGAATTTCCGACACTAAACTGCCCTCGTCCTTGTGCGCCCGCTGACTCTGTGTTTATCTAGGAGACCCTAGAAAGACAGATCAAACACTTGGTGAAAAGCGAGTGTGTACTTAACTTCGTCAACAATGCGGTTGAATGAGACAATCGGCCAACTTCATCTTTTTTCCGCTCGCACGAAACACGTTTCCTTCACCTTCGCAACAAGGCCAACTCCTTTCCAGAGAGTCGGAAGGCGGGGAGGTATTGTTTTCGAAGATGAAATACTGCGTCTCCGTCGCCTGTCCAGTACTCTGACCGGAAGAAAATGCCCCATCTCGGCTCTTTGTAGATAAAGGCTTCTCACTTGATACGTGACAAACGATCAGACAATTTTAAGTGTTTTTGCTCGAAGCGATTTCGGTTTCCATTTCCAATTCAGCACGGTCCTATATCTGGCGACTTTCCTTCTTGCCACCGCCAATCAAATGCTGACTATGCCAACCATTCTCATCATTTTCAGTGAGAAATGACAAAAGTGGCGAGAAAATAATCGTCAGCCCAACAAAAATAGGGTACCCGAGAATTATTAAATGATTTAAAAGAATAATTAGGAATGATGGTGCTTCTGCAATTCCATCTTAAGCAATAAAGTTCATAAAGTTTTATTTCACAACATTGTTATTGAGTAGAATCTGACAAAGTGCTACAAATGGCCTGATGATAATTAAATGAGAGGATTTCATTTAGTAATCATGAAATTTTCAAAATTAAGTTCTTAGGTTTTTCATCTGTAGTTATAAATTTGGGATTGTAACCCCAGATGAATTGTGTGCATCAGATGCCTTGTAATAATTTACAAGGTTTAAAGCAGCATATCATTTTGTATTAGGTATAAAACTCGAAGCATTCGCAAATGCTTACGTTGAAGCTAAATATCACTTGGATATACAATGAATTATTAAAGAATTATCTCAATGAGGTTTTATAAACCTTAGCAGCTCTAGTATAAATATTTAAAAACATTTTATTTCTACACCTTATAGTTTAATTTACACAATTTTTTCAATTTGTCCAAGAAATCTTGAGAATTCTATATACGAGGATTTTTTATTTTAATAAAACTAAACAAAGATCGTAAAATTTAAAATATTAATCTTAAAAGAAGGATAATATAAACTGTTAGAAAGGTTTTGATATAAATATGAAATTCGTTGAAAGTTTGCAAAATTGAAAACTATATGGGAAATTGGATACCAAGGATTAGAGAATGGACATTGAAACATCAAGACGGATAAATTCTGAACTACATTTAAAGATTTAACCCTTTACATTCTGAAAAGTAATTCAAAACATAGTTATTTACTTGATACAAAAATTTGTTTACTGCCCTGAAAAATTTAGATATGTTTTAAAGTCGAATTTCTCAAAAAAAATTAATCATTATCTTTTTATCACTCTGAAGGTGTTTTTAACAATCAAATGAAAAATGAACAAATTAAGCGTCAAAATGATGCATTGGCTCATTTTGCATAGGGTCAATTCACGTATAGAACTTATCCTTGTATGATGATGAATGAGTGTTGAAATATAATGCCTATAGACTGTACTGTTAAATTTAGAGAGCTTCAGTAACATATGAGAAAAATCAAATCAACATCAATTTCATTTATTATGTAATTTAGCGTATTCGTATTCCTTCCCTTTCCCGTTAATTTTTTTAGCTGTATTTCTAATTTTTACCTTATCTAAGATATTAATTGGGGAGAGGATATTTCTGCAATCTGTCATGCTTTAAAGAACTCATAAACACATATCCTCTGCCCAACGTGAAACTCTTAAAGCTACTATATGTTAATGCAGCAAATTAGCGTTTTTTATATAGTCTACACTATGCATCAATGATGTATTCTTTCGGGTCATCACCAGTACAGAGATGAATTTATACTGTTTTCAAGTTTAGATATACATTACACCAAAACTGGCCACCATTTATAGGTAATGGATGTGTCGGTTTCGATATCAATGTGGCAGATAGTTCTGTACTAAAATAAATGAAGCTCAGAGGTAGATACGTTAATAAACTTGATTTCGAAATATCTAAAAACCTTAAGCTGACAAATCAGGAAAAGAACTGCATTGATATTCCCTACACATAATTATGTTAAATCATAATTTTTATTGACTAGCAAATAATTGTCTATGGGCATTATGAAAAACCACACTTCTCATAAAATAAATCATTTGCAATGGCTTTTAAAGATGAAATACGCGCAGCTGAAATAGTGTTTGCATTGTATTTTTTCAGCTGAAGCTCCTTTTCCTCCTTTTGTTTCTAGGTTTGACTGAAACTACAGGAAGTTGGAGTAGAAAAATCAGCTTGAGGTCGTATTTCAATCTGTAAATTCACCTACTGGGCAGGAAATATGGCTGGAATACTGCAGATTCTCAATAACAGTTTTAAGTCTTTCCTTGATCAAGGAGGTATGCACATTTTCATTATTATTTTATGATTTATTTTTCGAAACTAAGATCTATAGAAAGCCTGATAGGGCGCATTTGTGCCAGAGCTAATGTTTCAAATCTGCTCCGAATTGATCAATGAGACATAAAAGGACAAAATTAGGATGAACTATATTTTGAAGCTCTTCGATTGAATTCCCAACAGATTCCCGAGTGAAGGACTGGCCCATGATGCAAACTCCTTTCCCGGGCATGGCCATGATCGCGGCCTACATCTACTTCGTGAAGGTGGCAGGACCACAGTTCATGAAGAAGCGCAAACCCTTCGACCTCCGGTGGCCGATGGTCATCTATAATTTCATGCTGGTCTTCATTAGCTTGGCCCTTTTTCTAGGAGTGAGTGGGAATATTAAAACTGAAAATTAAGATTCCAAGTATAAAGTTATGCATATTCTGACAAAATTTCCGATTCTTTGCAGCTCGGCTGGTACAGTTACTTCAATGGTTACAGTTTGAAATGCCAGCCTGTCGATTATTCTAACAAGATTGAAGCTGTCAGAGTAAGTATGAAAACAAGCTTTGCTCCTTAACTTCTTAACGGGTTTGCCCGTTCGCCGTTCGTGCATCCATTTATCGAATTTTGATAGTTGTAAACAAAAATAAATCATTCATAATAATTATAATTCAATAGTAAAGTGACTTCGAATATGTAGATAAGCAAAGTATTCCATGGATTTTCATTTGAATCAAAATAAGAAAATATTCCCCAAATAGGTGTCATCATATTAGATAGTAAGGAGAATAAACCGGTTAAGGGGTTAATTTTTTAAGTGATATTTTGAGGAGCTGAGTTAGCAACATTTTTAACCACTTCACATACAATGACGTGTCTGACACGCGCATTGAATTACAGAATTTTTATTTTCAGGTCTGCAATTAAGCCCCAGAATTAAGTATTTAAATACGAAAAAATCAATATGAAACGATTTGGTATCCCAAATGCTTCATATATTATTAAAAAATCAAATTAACAATAAATTACCAAAATAGTATGAGTTGTCTAATTAGAAAGTTAAATTCGTATGTTAAGTGGTTAACGTGCTAATGAAATATATGCTGCGTGTTCATCGCTTACTTTGTACTTATTAAATATTTCTGTTTCTAATGTAAGTATACTAAATTTAATTTGCGAGTGGCTAATGTCTAGGAACAGCTTATAAGAGAAAATTGTCATTTAAAAGTGTCTGAATGGAACATATTACATAAGCACGTTCCCCATGATTCTCCAGTTCTCACCTGCTTTCTAATTAGTTCATATGTATAAAATTAAATGACATTCTTTGTCTATTTACAATTAAGATAGTACAGAGAGCCATCTAATTAGCTAATAATAGTCTCTAACGAAAACTATAACAGAACGTTTGACGAAAATATATAGTTAAGAAATTTAATTTTCGAAATTTAGAACCTGCTCATAGATTTTTGATAATTATTCATTTTAAAGACCTTAATAATAAAACTTACAGTAATTAAGTTTCACTATTAATAAAATCCTTTAATTAAAACTTTATTATTTTGTCTTGTAATTTCCTATTTTCGATTGATATATTTATTTTATTGCGATTTCATTGTAATAAAAATGATTTAAATTCCACTTAAATGAATTTAATTTGAAATATTTTGAAAAAATTTCAAAATTTTCACAACTAGATCAATTAAAATTTGAATATTTGTTAAAATCATTATAAATATTGATCAAATTTTAAAACTTCTCCAAACCACGGTGTCCTGAAAGCAAAGTCTCGGCTTAAAGGTGGAAAGAATGCAAGTTCGACACCAGACTTTACTAATGTGTATGTCATGTAGAACAAAACTCCTACTAGTGTGGTTCACATAAATTTGAAGGTGCAGGGGGGATGTCACTTCAGGTATAGTCCTAACCTGACCACGATTGTAAATAAAGAGGTTCCTATTGTGGACTTTAAAATGATCCAAACCTAATAGTTAAGAAACCACAAAGCCGTGTCTTCATTGGCCAATATAGTGTCATGCTTACGTTCTTTACTTTATAAATGTGCATAGTGATTTATTTTTTGGTGCATTACATCCAAGTAAATGAGGCAATAAAAATTGCCTCAAAAATCTTCCATTGATTTCTACATCAAACTGACGTACGATCCTGTGTTCATGAATAATTTCTCCGAAAGTGACAGAGCTAATAAAGCATAAATATTGAAATAAACTATTCGTTGGGGAACATTTTATTACCGAGGTGGATATGGTTACCCAAAGAGAGCTCTCGGGTAACTAATAAGTATTCTAATGATTTAATCCTGTCTGATCAAATAAGAGAGTAACGTTTAGAGACATAATGTACGTAAAAACAGATCGTTCTCATCTAGGTTAATATGATTGATATTTACATCACAGATGACAGTTATACATGAATAGTTCCTCGATTAATTTCGGAGAAACAACCTCACAAGAAAAGTTAACAAGCTGTCAGTGCATCAGACTGCTACAAGGGTAGCTCGAGGAATCTACCGATCTTCATCGGATGGACCTTAAATTAGAATCCCGAATCACACAAAGCTTCTCACCTCCTTCAAAACGACGATCCTCCAAAGACTTCGAAAACTTCGAGGTCTCTCCAGAAGACTTAAAGACCCCTCAATCTCTTTCTCTTCCAAAAATCTCGCTTTTTATTTTCTGTCAAAAACTTCGCCTCTCATTTTCACACTGGTGCACTTGAGCTGTTCACACAATAGCTGTTCAGAAAAATTGTCAATGATCTTCCAGTCGATCTTGGCAATGTCAGTTAATGATCCATGCTCTGAGCCAATCCTCCATGATAAAACAAAGATTTACATCCGAAGAGTTTGATACTTTTCTTTTTAAGATATGACTTATTTCCTTGGAACGCCAGAAAACGCCACGTATTGCTCTTAATCTGGATTCAACTAGTGTCCAAATGATCCCATTGGGGAGAGAATCCTCCATCTGGCAGTCAGGAGGCATTTTACTATGCGGGGGTTTTACGCAGTTGATGACCCAACTGGCCGGAAATGCCAATTATCAAGTGTGGGAACCAGGGAACGTTATAACTTTCAAACAGGTGTCTCAAAGCAAGGGAGTTGAATTTTTACAGCTATCTTTCCAATATATAATTACTAAGCTGTTACTGTGAAGAAAATTAGACTAATTCGACATATTCTGTTTAAAACAGAGAAACTAAAGTGTTTACATTTTGATTCAGTCGGAGAGTGTCCGTTTTTAAACTGGATACATTTTCAAATTTTGCTTTATCTTACAAGCCTGATTTTATCAAGTAAACTTAATTTGTTGACAAGATTTTTGTATTTGAACAATCACTTTGGCTCTTTAACTAGTTATTTTGTATGAGCACCGACTTCAAAATGATAAATTAATTTTAAATTGTCATATCTAAAGAGAATTTTGTACTAAATAACCACATATCTTGTTCCTGTGTGAGCATACAAATAAAAATTGGTACTTTTTGCGCATTCCCGTCACGAAGAAAGGCATACCATTTTTTGCTGAATTTCTGAGGAGGGCTGAAAGCTCTAAATTTTTTTTAAAAAATTTAAAAAGATTTTAAGCTTATATGATAGTTATCGTGTACAAAATTGCAGTTATATTCAGGAAAATTTTTCTTTTTTAGGGGGAAGGTGTATTTTCGCAGTGCCATTGCACGATCTTTTGATTGTCGTAGCTTTTAGATTATATAATGTCATAATAATGGAAGATTATTTTTTAAAAAAATTGTTGGTGAAAAATGATTTTACGATTTTTAAAATTCTTAGTAAAACATTAACAATTAAAATTGATTTTATGAACGTATGTCGTATCCCTCAAAAGATATATTAATTTGTTTTTCTTTTGCAGTTAGCTCAAATTGGGTACTTGTTTTATCTGACAAAATTTATAGAATTTGCCGACACGGTGAGTAAAATATGAAATTACATTAAAAAAATCAGTCGCGAATAATTAATGTGTGTTCAAAGACTTCTATATATATTTCCTATTTTTAACATGCTATTTGATGACATCATATGCTATGCTATTTGGTGACATCATATTGATATCGCTCGAATTTTTATTTTTTGTTTGAATATTTTTTAAAGTTTATTATGAAAATTATCTCAATTATCTTATAAAAATAATTGGTTTCCCTGAAGCCTGCAAATACCACCCTCGACAGAAACTAGCGACGAACAAAAGAATACCAACATGTCACCCATACGGCATAATAATAAATTCTGAATTAAAATTTGCATAAAGAAGATTTCCTTCATTTGGTATTATAAATCGTTAGCGTATATTCTAGACGCCATAACTCATTGGTTAGGAATAAGGAAACTTGACGTAACCAGAATTATAATTTACGTTTTTGTTTGCAAACTGACTGAATTTTCTTTCCTCAAACTGTTCTTCCTTTCACTTGTCAGGATTAGGCTAGCATAAAAAAAGATGAACAGCAATAAGAGAACATCTAAATGTAAACCGATGCAAATACTTTACTGATAAGCTTTAGTATTGTTTTTTTACTATTCAAATGACGCTTTCTTTTAAAAATGAATTAAAAAAAAACTTTAGTTGTACAAACCATTTCTTTCCTTGGTACTAAGGAAATGGAGCCCTTGAACGATATCGCAAACGCTAACGGAAAATTTTCAAATTGGTTTATCTTATACTTTATTTAATATGCTGCTTAAAATGATTCAAAATATTATTTTTAGTTTAGCAAAGGCACTTTCTTAATTTATTTTAGATATTCTTCGTGCTCCGTAAAAAGGATAATCAGATCAGTGCTCTGCACGTCATCCACCACAGCATCGTGCCTTTCAGTCTTTGGTTCGGAATCAAATTTGCACCAGGTGAGTTTAGCCTCTATTCTTTTAAATAGGTCTGTAATATCTTGAATTAATTGTTGACAATCAATATGTAGATGAGATTAATATAGTAATTTAATAAGATTTTGGCCATCCTAATTCGTTTATTTGTTCTATGAAGTCTTTTTATGCACTATGGAAAGTTCATTCAGTTAATTCAAGGCAATTTATTTGGTAAAATTCATTAAAAGTATATTCTGTTTACAGAAGTTTTAAATTAATTTTAAAACATGTTGCTTCGGTTAATCCAATCAAAAACGAATTTGAAAGAATAACTCTTATTATTATTTTTTACAGATTATTCTATTTTTTCGTTATGCATCAAAGAATCTATTTTAATATTTCGTTTTGTGCCAAACATTCTACGAAATATTCGGCAGATATATTTACAATATTGTACAGATATGATATATAATAAACAGAATCGGAATAGTTCCTCTATGGCCCTTTTTTCCCTTATCCAATTCCAAAATCATAATTTCAATTTAATTTTAAACTCTATAAAACAATTTTTAAATATTCAATAAGGAAAAAAGTAGTGACCTCGGGGGAGGGGGCGATCCAGGCAACTGCTACCTTACATATTTATTAATGAAGATCGACTATAGTCGTGTATTATTCAGAGATTTTCTTGCAACGTTTGCTCGGTAAGGAAAATTATGAATATTTAGATGAAATATAAGAGAATAATTGCCAAAGATCGTAAAATGCTTCTTATTAATATTTTTAAATAAAGTAAAATATTTGTAATATCTTCAGCATTAACTTTACGAGCTATAAAAACTTTTAAGAATGTAATCTTATTTTTAATTTCTTTGTTGTTATACAATTTTTTTCATTAAAACAGACAATTTGAGAAATAATGCAGAGAAAAGCATGTTTGCCTAAAAGAAATAAAAGGATAAATATAACCAATCTGTTTAGATAAATCCTATCATTTCCATGCAATTTTTTAAAGCATAAATTGTTAACTTGAAGCAATGGCATTTAACATATATAAACAAGATTTAAAAAAATAAGAGTGTTCAGATTTTAGTTTAGCCTTACACCATTGTTAATGTAAAATCCAATTAAAATGTCATCGTATTATATTCAAATCCTCTTCCTCCATTACAAAAAAAAAAAAAAAAATCGGAAGAGAACATGCATTACCATTTGAATAGTATCGAAACTATAGGCTTAAAAAATCTTTTATATTCTTATGTTTAAAATATTTAATTGTACTCATATTTAGGCGTAACTCAATAGAGGGACAAACCAATGAAGGAAAATGGGGTATAAATCATTCTCTAAAGAATGATCTCAATCTTCAAAATCTCGAAGTCGCTGATTTTTTTTAACAATTACGAAGCAACCATATTTGGTACATATCAGACTGCGTCAGTTCTGGCTCAAGCTACTTTATCTTCAATTTGAAGTTGTAACAATGAAAAAATATATAATTTATCGCCATTTTCCAATATTAAATGAACTTGCTTCGATTGCTTGCAGGTGGTTACAATACTCTATTTCCCTTCCTCAACTCTTTCGTCCACGTGATTATGTACGCCTACTACGGAGTGGCAGCTCTCGGGGAGAGGTACAAGAAGTACTTGTTCTGGAAAAAGTACATGACCTACATCCAGCTGGTAAGTGTCTGAAATATTTTAATATGCAACAGGTGCTGTTTTATTTTTGAATAGGTTCCTGAGAACAAAATTAAAAAGGTATATGTAGCGCTAGCTTCATAAGCCAGATAACATCTACGATACTGAAGCCGACTTTGGTCATATTACTCGGCTACTGGCCTTAGCGCCGCGGGCTCGTATTGCGACCTTCAATCGCTACAAATAGTCTGTAAATATGATTTGCACATTTTTTAAGGTAAACCAAGCAAGCAGTAAAAATTCTTGCAATAAAATATGGAGTTGAAAATTTCAAACGCAACCACAGAAGAGGGTTCTGTCAGCGAATGATTAGAACTAAATAGCTGCACTAGATACAGTGTAGAAAATAGGTTTGAATATTAAGCTTTTATGTCATTCTAATTGGGATTTTAGATTGCCTTTAAGCAGATGCGGATAGCGCTAGACCGGGACTCGCAATCTGAGGGTAGGTAGCCGAGTAACATGACCATCGAGCAAAAGTGATACTTCAGCTCGAGGGCAGTTAACTGGCCGATAAAGCTTCCACCACATACTCTCCCACCAGTGAGTGGGTGGTTAGAGGAACAATACAATTGCGCCACGTTTATGGCTAGAACGTGTGTGTGACTTTGCTAGTGATTTTGGCTGTCGTATTTAATGCGTCTCATGTTATTTTTGCTGTCGATAGAGGGCGCTACAACAGCTGTATGAAGCTGCGTACGAAAGTTGCTGGTTTAAGGTCATCGGGTCGCATTGAGGCGGTAGCGGATAGCGCTAGGTCAGGACTCGCAATATGAGGGGTTAGTTGCTGGGTAACATGACCATCGAGCAAAGGTGACACTTCAGCTCTAGGGTTGCTATCGGGCTTATAAAGCTTTCACCCCAGCCTCTATTCTCGTTTTCTTCTAATTCGAACTCACTATAATCATGGAAAATACGCCACTAACAGAATCACTAGTATAAATACTTTCCAAACAACTGTTATTCCTATAATTCAGTGTTCAGTGTCGAATTCAAAATTTAGAACTTTCGATTTCACACTGCACTTCCTCACATTAACTTCTTTCGCCATTTTAGAATATTTTAAGAAAAGAAAATGTGTAATTACATTTCAAAGCAAATGGCAGATGATTAGTTCGAATTATGTGCATCTACAAAGTCTGTCGACTAAGTAGTATATGGTCAGTATGGTTCTATATTATATCTTTCGAAGTTATCAAATATTAGGTATATGATCCTTTTCATAACCCAGCTATAAATTACCAAAAAAAAAAAAAGGCTGAAAACTATCGTCAACCATTTTGAAATTTTATGCACAAAGGAGCCTATCAATCAATGTTTAATCTGAAAATCTTCGATTTTGTCATATTTTGAAAACCGTAAAAGTAAACATATACTAAGTATTCGTCAAAAACAGTTTCAAAATGCAACGATAATCATAGCAATCAAGGAAGCGGTTATCTTTAAAACGAACTTTACTGATATGCATTTAAAAAAAGACAACACACTTCTGTCTTTTGAGTAGTGAAACATAACTAATCATGTAAATGAAATTCATAATAAAGACCGCAACTATTTTTACGATGGCCATTTAAACTAGTCGGAGAAAGGCTAATGCTCTTATTTTTAGAAAGTTATAACAAAAATTTAATAATAAATGGTAGGCAATAAACGGTTTTCAAATAAAATTCTTGACTTTTAATCCTTTATAATTCTAAGGGTATATATTCTTAACTCCTGAAATTTTTTTTGAGAGTTGAAAAAGTATTTTAAAATTATTAAGAAGGTAATTAGATGCTTAAATTCTAAAGTGGTGAATATGCTTATCTCTGTCAATTTACAAGGAAGGGTTTTTGAAGCGACATTAAAATCCAGTGTTTGTACTTAAATTTTAAACCCTGAAAAGGTTTTCAGAAATGAAATGCCCCTATTTTGTGTTCCTTATGTCCAAGATATTCCTATATTTAATGATCATTTATTAAATTTAATTCAACAATTCTTTTCAAAAAATAAATTGTTGGCGCAGTTTCTTACAATTCGGAGTCATTCTATTAATGTTTTTATGCCTATTTTGACCATTTTTGATGCATTGATTATTTGAATATTGCAATTTTATAATATTTTAGTTTATGTCTTAAGAAAAAAACGTGGCTCTGATATCAATAACATTGCATCAGATTGCAACAGTTTTATTTTTATGAAATGTTGAGATCCGCACATATGTGCTCAATTAATGCAAAATGAGCTACAGACTTTAATGGAAGGTATACCTCATTTGAATTCTATGATTTCTAACTAAAAATCTGTATGCAGCTGTTTTGAATTATTTTAAATTGTGTGATAAGTATACTTACCAATGAACATTCGATAAGGATTTTACCCTTAGCGATCAGTTGTAAGTGTACTTCCAATTTCAGTTTTCCCTGAATCATATCGAGTAAGCCACCTAAGCTACCCCCCCCCCCATTTAATTCATAAATCAATTGGCAAATCAATGAAATTTCGATGTTTCAGTATTTTTATCATTAGTTTATCATGATATAACCCCCAAATATGTGCCAGCAATTATATATAGAGGGTTAATGTGAAAAATAGTTTACTTCAGATAATATTTCAAAAATGTCTTTCGTTTAAAATTGTGGAAAGCACTAAAGTTGACGGATCAAGAATAGAGGATTCATATTTTAAAATTCAATATTTCATTAAAATTTAATTAAAAAAAAGAATCAATAACATTTTAAAATGTCAAACTAAAGCTGTTTGGGAATAAATTATCTTAATACTTAGCAATATTTTAATTATAATTTTGTCTTGGATAAGCATATTGGGCCGCGGTGGCCTGGTGGTGAGGTCTTGTCACGTGACCCGTAGAGTTTCAGGTTCGAGACCACCGAACAGCCGTCGTGTAAGGGGTCTGTTACAAGTTAAATCTGTCAGGGTCAAACACCCTCCCTCTGGTGTGGTGTGGAGAGGAGGGTGAAAGCCCATTTGTGGTCCTCGTCATCTGACCGTGGTTCAAAATTACGAGGTCCGTCCCAAAATGGTCTTACTAATGGTCTGCTTTAAAAGGAACATTAATATAACTAAACTAAACTTGATAAGCATATTTTTACCTAAGCAGTATTGCTTTTAATTAAAAAAGAATCATTTAACGAAACATTTTAACATTTACGCATGTGTTAAGTTGTTTTTCAGATAAAACTCTTTCATTCATATCTATAATTTAGTTTTTTTAAAATTTGTTGGTGCACTTTTAACCATAAAAATAAAGTAAAATTCCAGTTCGAGCTCTCGAATCCATAGGGTAATAATCATTACACCCCGTACACAGTGACTTTTTCCGACCCTTGCCATCAGTGAATTTTTAAGTGTAAAAGACAACCGGAACATGGCATTTTTTCTTAGATTTTTTTAAAATTTATATCCTTGGTGTTTTCTCAAATCGGCACGAAGGGTATTCATATCTCCCAGTCGCGACGCCACTGAAGCAACCCATTAATTTGTGAGCACATCGGACTTCATGACATTGACTCGGACCTACAAATGTAGAAATTTAAGTTCAAATGTTTAATAAATCTTTATTAAAACTATCATGTCGGAACATGATGTTGGTTTTGGGATGAGGTTTTTGCATGCAAACAATGTTTTTTGTTGACGCCAAAAACCTAGGCGAAAAATAAAAATTATTATCTGCACGAGCATCTAAAAAAAATCGGCTTTTAATAACGTGTCACCATTGTATTTATAAAAGCTCTGATTAAAAAATAAGTTTATTTGCTTATTTTTTAAAATAAGTTAAAAAATAAGCAAATAAAACCTAGAAAAATGTCGTTTTGAGCACGTGATTATATGAAATGAAATAAATAGGATATGGGACATTTTTTAAAACAATAAATGCAAGAACAAAGTTTTTTTATACTAAAGTGACTCATTCAATGAAACAACTAAAATGAATGAACAAAATATAATTTAACTTGAACGAGCACATGGTGCTTGGACTTTCACGAAATAATGTTCAGACATGATACATTGAAATATGCATAGCGGATTTCATTTTAATCTTTTATTTATACTTTAAAATTGCCATTTTAAAGATGGGGTCTGCTTTTTTTTTCAGGCACAATTCGTTTGTGTCATGGTCTATGCCGTATCCCTGTACATAAACAAGTGCGATATTCCCAAGACATTCATCGTGATGAATTTCATCCATGCACTACTGTTCTTGGCGCTCTTCCTCAACTTCTTCATTAGGAATTACATCCAAAAACCATCTGTAAGATCCAGATCAACCCTCGTGTCTACAGAAAAGGCCAGCATGGTGAAAATGGTCAACGGTGGAACGAAAGAAAACGGATTTACCTTGCCGACCATCTCGGAAAATGGTGAAATGTCCACCCATCGAAGGAATACTCACAGGTGTGGCCAAGAAGACTGTCGGTGCAAATCTGACACTATTTGCAAGAATGGTTTCCAAAATGGATCCAAAATGAAACTCCAGTGAAGACATTTCACCATTTCTCACCAAATCTGTGATTACAAAACATCTCAAGTTTTTCTGAAAAGCAATTTTAGTAGAAATCTAGTTTAGGGTGCTCCCTCGCCTCGCCAAGTATGCCGTCATGCCAAATAGCCATCATTAAGATGGCTAACAATAACTGCTTTAAAATATTGTTTATCTGATTGTCTACTTGATTGGCCCCTTGGCATCTTTGGCGAGATAAAAGACCACTATAAACCAGATTTCAGCCAAAATTTTAAATTCTTTTCAGAAACTTCAACGACTTTTATTGAACTTTTCACCCAAGGAGTTCTACATCTTGTATCATCCTGAGCATTGGAAGACATTAGAACATGTTTTCAGGTAAAAGAGGCGATAGAATTGTCACCTGTATTTTTTTCCATATAAAAGCGTGAGTTCAAATCTATAAATTATTTTAAGCTTTATTTAAATGTATTTAAAGCTCTTGTGTTTTCACTTGGTGAAAATTATTTATGGCCAAAGGCTTCGTTTTAAAAGTTAACACTTTTCGAAGCTTATAGTTGTTACAATCAATTTTAAGTGTTTTAATAATGACAATGTGTGTATAACTATAAATGTAATGACGCTTTTATTGGAGGTCAGTTTTATAACTTTAGTTGCGATTATTTGAGATTTCATTTTCCGGGGAAATGTGAGACATGCTTAAATTCACACAAGTCGGTATTCTCTGTGTTTACAAGCATTACAAAATATTTGTAAATTTATTTAATGTATTTTGTCTTGAAACCTACTTGTAATTGTTCATTTCATTTTTTCGGTTTATTAAAGTTCATTTTTATAAAAAAAATTATCATTTCATTTTTTATGCTCATTGTAACAATTAAATTTTGATTAATCATACATTAGCTTCTGATTAAAAAATCCTGACCCCGATATTCATAAAATGTTTTTGGAAAAATGCGTATTTAACGCATGCAAACTAGATAGTGGTTGGATTAGAAGCAGTAAGGCGCAGTCAGTAATAATATACACCCTTAAATATGATAGTTATACAAATAATTACAGAAATTCTATTACATTTTCAGAATTCACTGCATCTGCTGCGGTTAATGAAACAGGTTATAGCTCAATTCTAAAATGGGCATAAATACACCTTACAGAAATAAATATCCATATATATTCAGATTTTCTTTCCCGAATATGACCTAAAATATAGATAGATATTTTGATAACCTGCTCCTTTTGATAAAGCCGTTGAAATGGTTTTTAACAAATGTAAAGATGATACCTAAGTTTTAAAATTAAACATGAGAAAACTATCAATCTAATCAAACTCAATCTTTTTTCTTATTTCTGTGTTTTAAGGCTTTATGTAAATTTTTCGTATAAAATGTTTTACAGGAAAGACAATTTAACAAAAAAAAATACACTAAATCATTTTAACTAAATCATAACACTAAATCATTTTCATTAAAAGACTAATCAATGATACTCAGATAAAAATATTTCGTGTAAAATTTTGTTTCAGAACATTAACTTATACAAAAAAAGAAAAAACCTGTGGAAAAGCAACTTCATGAACTCTCTCTCTCTCTCTCTCCTGTTGAATAAACTAGAACAAATGGAATGGATCAGGAAATAGAATATTTTAGAATGTTACTGGAGGCTAAATTAAAATAAAGCTTTGAAAATTAATTAGGGTTTGGTTTAATTTTAAAAATATCTTTACATACACAAAGACACACGCGCGCACACATACACTATAATCAAAAAATTTTTCAAATATTTATTCATTAATTAAATTTAATTAAGTATTATTTTATATAGAGTTTTAGCAGTTTGTTATGAAAATTGAATTTTTTCTAAAAAAAAAAGAAACGCAATTTTAGTTGCTTTCTAAAAAAGCATACCAATTTTGTCTTACAATAACAAATGTGCAAAGTAGCACTTTCTTCAGTTGCATAGTTTCAGGCTTCTATTGGCCGTGGGCATGGGCCTAATAAAAAAAATGCTGAATCTTTCGCGCTATCATCGTCTGGAGTACATGTAAGGTGCAGATATTATCCTTGATAATACAACTACGTATTGCATCAGATTTCAAGATCTACATCAAGATGGCTGGAATGAAGAAATGGGAATATTTCATTTCGCCGCCAGCTTCGATACAAGACCATGCAAACTGGCGTAGGGGCAAATTTTCAGCTTAACAGAAACTCATGATTTCTGGAACTTTTTTTTCTTAAGAACATCAGCATAATTTTTTTTTTAAAAAAATATCCGCTGTTTACATTCAATAGAAACTTCAAAATTAATTTAAAATATGTCCGATATTTGTAAAAGAGAAATTAAGGATGTATCTGAATATTTGCACGTGGATTTCGATTTACTGAATCACTAGTAGCGTACAAATATTGTATAATATTGATTAATATTGTTTAATATCTCATAATATTGTATAAATATGCCAGGTAGAATAATATTTATACAATATTGTATAAATATGCCGAGTAGCATAATATTTATACAATATTGTGCGATATTATGCTACCTGGGATCCTTATATATAAAGATGCAACTATACTTAAATAGCGGAGAAATATTTTTCATTTTATATTGCTATGTATAAAAATAGATAGTGGTCTCCATGAAACTTTCTGACATACTCTTTAATAAAAGTATTATTCCCATCCCACTCATAAAATTGTGGGCATTGGATAAGGATGTGATTGCCGTACTTGTTCAGATTTTTATTTTCAACATGTCCTTAGCAACAAAAACCGATGCGTTTGAGTGAAAGAGTGTTACAATTTTAACCGAATATCAATTTTTGGTACTTTCGTTTTAAGCCGTCGATCTTTATCACCAAATTGGAAGGCGTCTCCAATGAGTTGCCATTTCCACAATAATGGCAAGCAACAGTCATTATTTTAAAAATTGTGCAAACCTTAACGGTCGTCCACCATTTTGTTGATTTCGCAGAAGATCATTAAGCGCTTTTTCTCTTCTGATTTTTTGACTCTCTAAAATGATTAAAATTTTGGATTTGCCTGCCAACGAAAAAGATGCAGCGACGTATTTCCAAAATTATGGAATTATTCCATCTAAAAATACGAGTTTGAATGGACATGAGATTAGTTTATACAAGAAAACGGACAAACGATGACAGTGTAATGTTCTGGCCACCAAACTAATTGGCTTTAAGTGGTTGGCGACCGTTTGCACATCGACTGTCTACTACGTAAGTTCCCAATTATTTATTTGTTTCGTATGTGCATTCCGTTGAACTGTGATTAATGTGCATTTATACTCAGTTATAAGATTCCAGAAAGTCACGCATGCTTAGAAGGATTGCGCATGCGCTAAAAGAGTGGACAATAGCAGTTTCTTGTCTCAACGAGACAAATGTTTTCTGTGCAGTTTCTGGGCATGCGTGATCTTACTGGATGGATTGTAGCTGGTTGAACATAAATCCTACTTTTGAATGGTTGTCATGTATTTATTTTCTTGCTAACATGATCTGAAGCTGAGTTTTCTCATTAAATGATAGATAATAATTTCTAATAAATTATACTTTTATAATCATATTGTTGAAATATGTTTAAAAAAATTTAAAATCTATTAAATTTTTGCCATTTATTTCGCAGTTTTATTACATTTTTTAAAAAAATTATGGAAAATAACATGTATAATGAAAATATTTATTAATAAATGTATATCAATAATAAGTGATATAAAAATATTGGAAATATAATTTTAAAAATTTTATTAAGATGTTAAAATTCTTTTTTCTGTTAGTCAAAAATGTTCGATAGAAGTCATCGCCAAATTTTTACTTAATATTATATATATATATAT
>JAOUZG010000273.1:640658-709971 GCA_026289955.1 Argiope argentata
TATATATATATATATATATATATATATATTTAAACAACCGTAACAGTATGTTTTCTCTCTTGAATTACTAGAAGTCAAGCTTTCCTCTTTGAAATTAAAACTTTGGGTAGAAAGAAATTAGAGAATCGAAACAAATTGACAATTGTGGTTAGTTACTTTTCAATAAATAGAATTCTTTTCACGAAGGGAAAAAAGAATGGATGTCTATTCTTATTTTACAGCTCATTAACTAAAATTCCGTTTTATTTTAAAAACTTACGTGCAATTCTCATTCTATTGTTACAGATTAGAACAAAATTATCATTCTTTTCTGTAGTATTTATAAATAATGGTAGTGGGGGAAAATATACCATAAATACTCTTAAGTTTAAAACAATTTTCAGTTAAATTTTTTGTTTTTCTGATATCATTTGTTCTATAAAAATCTTTTAATTACTACGAATCTGGTTTATAAGCAGCTCTTTCCTTTTGTTTCAGCTAAAAAAAATGTAAGCTATAAATGACAAAGCTCTATTCCAATTTCCTCTTTCTAGCAGAAAATTCTGACTGTCTTTTACTGAAATTTTAGCGTCCTTGTATTAGTGAGTCACGGAAGTTTAGAGAGTGGATTGCCAGCATATATATATATATATATATATATATATATATATATATATATATATAATATGAAAAACACATTTAAATGATTTGCTGAGAATAAATAGCAGAGTCGTGGCCGAAATCATGGAGGATACTGGTTGAATTTTTAAGTTCTTTTTATTCCATC
Source organism: Argiope argentata (assembly GCA_026289955.1). Taxonomy (NCBI): domain Eukaryota; kingdom Metazoa; phylum Arthropoda; class Arachnida; order Araneae; family Araneidae; genus Argiope; species Argiope argentata. Next base: position 641,425 of record JAOUZG010000273.1, read on the forward strand.
ACGAGAGCAGGCATTATTCACAAGCGAAAGCGACGAGCAGAACACAGAAAAGCTAAGTGTACAAAAAGGGGGCGGGAAATCATTATCCCTGGTCTTAAATACCGAGACTTTGATAGGGATAAATATTTTTTATAGGGCTTATAAACGTGGATTTCAATGGGGATTTCCAATTCTCACATATAAGAGGTAAGGGAAACACAGGGATCTTTTTAAAAGTACTTTGCTTAGGTCAGCAATTTTCATCTCTCCCACGGAGTGTGAGAAAGTAACAGGCGTTTAGCTGTTTCAGCAATTTTACACAGCTTCTCTTGAATTAATTAACTAGAGCGAGTGAAATGGATCATGAAATAAGAGAATATTTTAGAATATTACTATGGGCTAAATTAAGATAGGGCTTTGGAAATTAATTAAGATTAAAATTAAGAGTTTAAAAATATCATTACACACACACACACACACACATATATATATATTATATATAATTAATTCATATACTTTTTAAAACAAAAATAAATCTGAATCTCTAGAGTGACTTTAAGCTGAGAAACAAATTCAATCTAAAAATAAGGAATTTAGCACTTTTATTTTAGTGTGCATTTTCCTAACTACAACCCGAGGCTTCATTTCATTGTCTGTCAAATGCGATAGATATTGGGGCCTATGCAACTTTACATTTGTTAGAGAGTTTAAATTAAGCTTTCATCTTCCAACTGCTTTTGGATCACAGTCTTTCTTCTTTCTTTTGCATTTATGATTTTCATGGGCTACCATATCCATATTTATTTTGATATTTCCATAGGAATTATATCAAAATAACAAGTAGCATATAGCAACAATTTGCTTCATTTGAAAAATATTTGAAGTTGTTTTACATTCGTTCCATCTAAATAATGATTTTTGAATTAACAGATATTTAAGGCTTACTAGATGAGAACCTTGTATTTCTTAAAATTACATTTTTGATTAAATAAATGAGTTTTTGTTTTCTATATTTTTAAATAAACTGAAATCTTTGAACTTTTGTTTTAAAGTTGGAAATTCTTCTTAATCTCCTATTACTATATTACCTATTTCATTTCATTTAAAAGTCTTAACTTTTCCATACCTTTGCACCTAACAGTATTAATTCACATTGCGTTCAGTATCAGTGAGATACATCTAGGTTACACGTTGATGACTCCAACTTTTTAGTGTTTATCTTCCTGTATCGATTTCAGGTTGCTTTCTCTAATTGTCTGATGTTGATTTTAAAGCAAACATTGTGTGAAAGGGAAAAGGAGTAGCAATTAGGTCGTCTAAACGAGAATTCGAACAGATTCGGCTTCTGAGGGAACTGGAAAGATTAATGAGGTGTTAAAGGATTAAAATCGCTGATCCAGTTTCTTTAGCAATTTCCATGATAGCTCTAATCCTCAATTCATAGATTTTTTACTAGTGCTGACATAAAATTTGGAGATAATCCAGAATTAACTTCTCACAATTGGACCTTACGCGAGTTTAAAAATTAAGTCAAAAGTCAATTCGAAATTTACGGACATTGAATGAGCTCATTTTTTCCCGCAATTATAAGTTATTGTTGCAGTGCAGTAAGAGATCAAACCAAAGCAATAATCTAAGAAATAACTGTTGCTACAAAATAATACAGAAAAAAAATTATATTGGTTCAGTTTATAAATTTTAATTGAAATGGCGAGAAAAAATTTTATTCTAAAATTCTATTGGTTCAGTTCATGAATTTTCATTGAAATGGAGAGAAAAATAATAAAGCACAAAATCGGCTTTTTTCTTGACAATTACATTAATAAACGTCCATTTTTTAACCGACTCAGCTGGCACTTTCTCTCCGAGTCCAGCTGCTTAGTCTGGGAAATGTCACTGATTTTGAATCGGAAAAACATAAAATAGTAATAGGTTCTTCATTATATATCTGTTGTGATATTCTAACGAAACTTGTTCTAACTTGGTGCGGATTGAATGGTCAAGTGGAAGAATGCTATGAAAAGAAAGAAACAATTCGCAAGTTCGTATCTGACAGCGGGTAAGTTGCCTAAAATATTGTTTTGTTATTTATTTACTTTCAACTATTTCTCGTTTGTTTTAGAATATACTTATAATTTCTGTATCTTTCTAAATCGGGACTATTCGCCACATTTCGACTTGTGGATAAAATCAGATGTGATATTTGTTCCCTTGAATGGAGTCTCGAGCTGAGGTTAGAGTACCATCTTTGACTTTAGTTAACACTCGATCTACGCACACTTATTCTATTATTACATATTATTCTATTATTACATTTAGTTGTTCTGGACAATTTTTTTAATTATTTTCGATTTCCAGACATTTTTTATCGTTGCCTTTACATTTCGTTAATTTTTACATCACTTTAAGTCATATTTTTTTTTGTGTGTGTGTGTCAAAATGCTCGTAGTATCTATTAAAAATTACTGCTTTCATCAGATGTGATTGTCACTCGCCCTCTATTGCAGGTTTGCTTCCAAACCATTAGCTTTTCTTAAGAGAAAAAAAATCCCCCAAGTCAACCAAAAACTGAATATAATTTGCTGAAAATATCCTCCATGGCATTATTAATTACCATTTTTGTAATGGCGTCTATTGATATTATCCGTTCTATAAATAAGAATAAATTATTTCTCATAAAAACAAATTATAGAGCATTGTAAAAGTAGACACTTATGAAAGAATTTTGTAATGAAGTGGACATTATCCTCTCGTTAATGTAGATGAATTGATCTGCATAATTAAAACTCCGTCACAGTTCTAAACTGCCTCTGCAACTTGTCAAATAACTTTATAGCTTTATTCAAAATGAGAAATAAAAGCAAGACAAATTATTTCCTTAGGGCTTGTCCCAGGCCACCGTTAATAATACGCCAGTGTGTCACTGATTCGATAATTGACTTTTTTCATTAGTGATACGACCCGGCTAGACAAAGAACCATTTGTGGCAGTTCGGTACTGATTAAGTGAGAAATGGAGTGCTGAATACAGAAAGATCTATATTCGATGCGAGACTCAGATTAGATTTGTACGCATGAACTTTTTAATGATTAACTAGATGAGATATCACCTTATAAAAGGGGTGTGAATAAAGTTAGCTTATGAAGCATAGCAGAAACACGTAATTCATGTTCACTTTTACATATGCATTATTATCATGTCAGAACATGTTGTTTTAGGAATGAGGTTTTTGGCGTCAACAAAAATCCGTAGGCGAAAAAAAAAATTATCTGCACGAGCAACTCAAGAAATCAACTTTTAATAATGCGTTGCCATTGCATTTATAAAAGCTCTGTTTAAAAAAATGAGGTAATAACTACATCAAATAAAACCTATAAAAATGTCATTTTGAGCACTTAATAATACGAAATGAAATGAATAAGAAATAAAATATTTTTTTAACAATCAATGCAAGACAAATTCTTTTTTGGATCATTTGCAATACTAAAGTGACTCATTCGATGAAAATGAATAAAAATATAATTCAACTTGCATGAGCATGGGGTGCTTGGCCGTTCAAGAAATTAGGTTCTGACATGATACATTGAAATATGTGTAACAGATTTCATTTTAATCTTTTATGATTTCTTAGGTACATTTTTGTTAGCCGGCAGCAGAGAAAAACCAGCAAAAAAATTTGGCGGAATTCTACATTATTTAATTTTTTAAATAATCAAATATTCTGTATCTGAAACGAATGTGGCATTTCAGAATAGGGGGTGGCCAGACATATTTTAATTGGGAAAACTGTGTAGTAGATTGAAGTTACTTAAGTTGTGGCGTAAAAATTCCAAAACATAGGATTTCAGACTCGGAAATTTCGGTAAGAATTCCCATATAGATGAAGCAGAAATTGATACTTAAAAAGGAACTGTATAGAATAAAAATTTCGGAATAAATTTAATTTATAAAACTATAATGATTTTTTTAAATTATTGCTCTTGATTTTGATATGAAAAATACCCTGTAAAAATATGCAGAATAATACAAATGCTATAAAGGAACATAAAAATATAGAAATAATGACGATGATTATCGAAAATAATTGATAAATAAGAAGAGATATATTATTTGGCGGATCGGAATATTTGGATCTAGTTTAAATATCATTATGGAAAGCAAATCCTTTACAACACAAATAATCTATATAGAATACCAATGTATTCATTACATACTTTAATATGATCATCAATTTTCACAGGTAAATCATAAAGTGCATTTTTCGATTAAATATATTGAGCATTTAATACACTAGAAATAATTAAGTGCCAAATTTATAGCCCTTATGTCCTACAGTCTGTCTCATTTAATGTTTCTAACCATTCTTGTACCATGTCTCATTGCATGATTTTTTTTAACAAATATTTTAAACCCAATAAACATTGGTATTTCAAAAATAAAATATATTCAAAATTTACTCTGAATGGAATTTATAAAAGATTTGAAAGGAAAGTCCAAAGAAATTTTATTTAATAAATTTTATGATGAAAAAATACAGATTTTCAACATTTATAATAAAGCTCACATATATACATAAAAACTGGCAAATATTTTTTAAAAACTTTCCAGCTATAAAAACAATACAAATAACAGCTATCTTAAGCAGAATATTATAAACGAACAAAACAAAAGTTACTCTAAACAAACAAATATTGTTCCTCTTATGAGTTAATGAACAAATAAAAAATATGCACATGCTTGAAACGCCCATTAATTAAAATAAATTACTTGTCGTCTCTGAAAAAAAATCATATGACTAGAGAAAATTGAAATTCAATAATTACATTAAGTACTGCATCTTAATCTCAAACAGCTGCTACTTGTACGAAAACAAGTAGAAAGATAGCATACAAGAAAGATAAATTATGAAACATCAATATATTAAGCAACACTAGAAATTAAAACACACACATACACACTAATTGTGAATACATGATTAATAAAACTAAGATTTGTGATAGAATATATCAGCACAGAAAAAATATTTTTATAGATATAGCATTATACATGATAACAAAATAAACTTCAACAATTATCTGGTATCAGATTAAATTCTTTTCAAAGCACCCAGTTAGGTATATAAGTTTCATAATTTTCTAGAATTACTAAATCAAAGGCAAGTTTTTAGAAACTCAGATACCAGCAACTTTTATGGTGCAAATATACTGAAATCTAATAGTACCAATATACTTTCAAACCTCCATACATTATTACATTCTTAGTGAAAAAAAATTGTGCACAAGAATTATTTCTATTGTAAATATGTTACTCGTACAAATGATGAAACTTTATCTAAAAGTTCTTTCTAAAAAATTGAAATCTTAAAAAAAAAAAAAAAAAAAAAAAAATTATCCCAAGAATATCATTTCTCTTGAATTCATTTCTAATATCACTACCGTAACATTGGTTTCAAAAACATAATTGCATAAAAGTTGTGAGTATAGCTTCCATCTGATTTGTACAAATGCACAGTACTTCCTAACTAAATATTTTCAAATTATAATAACAAATTTACTCATAATATAGATTTATTCTAAGATTGAATGTGATTTATTTATTTTATCTGAATATAAAAAATTTAAAGAGTCAGGATGTGTTGATTTATTTTTAGAATACACATTTTTAACTACATCATTCTTTAAATGAGTACCATACAGAGATTTAAAAAAATTCTTTTGTCGAATTTGGTATAATTTTCCAAATCAATAAGAAACTATTAAACAATTGACTCTGCAATAATCAATACATATAGATTGTAAATGAAAAATCAAAAGTCATTAAGTAATACTTTGAAATTTCCTATGCTAAATATCAGCAAAAATTCAAAATAAATATTGAATAAATACACAAAATAATTCTTCAATAAAGTTAAAAGTTTTAACTAAAAAAATCTTGTCTTGAAAATTTCTTTCCCTTTTTAAAAATTTGATAACAAGAACATATAAATTTTGTAATAACAAACCTTGTTGGAATTGTATTAGCAAAATAGAGGATACAATTTCCCACAATGATTAATTTATGTAATAAATCGTTCGAAAATTATAGAATCTAATAACTGTAATAATTCGAACAACATTGTAAAAAGCTCTAGAAATAGAGAAAGAGAATTATTTTGATAGTATAAAATTGCTTAAAATAAAAACAACTTTTAACAAATCATAATTAAAATATCTTCTATATATAAATTTAAAATGTAAGCATTAAATACTAAGAATAACAAATAAAATAATAATTAGAATTAACAAGCATATTAACAAATATAATTCTTTATTTATAAAATTGAAACAAACATGTGACATATTTGTTAAGATGGCAAACATGCTGGCTATCCTCATAATCATTAAACATAAAGATGACAATCACAATTTTTTATTAGTGATGCTGAGAGAAATAAATTGTTTAAATAGGATAATCAACATATTATAGCTTATTACATAAACCAGTTTCAAAGATAAATAGATAAGTAGGTAGATATTTTAAATTCAGCACAGTTTTCACTTCTACAGAGAAAGATGAAGAAGGCTTGTTTGAAAGAAAAAAATTAAGTTTTTCATTGACAGTAATATGGATTATCGGCTCATATTGAAAAAGCACAAGATTACAATTAGAAAATTATTCTTCTATACTTTGTAAAACAATTAAAAAACTCGATTATAATACATTAACATTTAAATACCTACTAAAACATCACAGTGCATTTCTATCCAAACTCCAAGACCTCAATTGGGGTTCGCCATTCTCCGAACGAAACAACCCCCCTCCGCGTCCAATTCCTTTGTGGCGTCTCCTAAAATTCAGGGGGAAATCTCCCAGCGCATCCTCCACCGGATCACTGAAGGCCTCTTTGGCTTTTCTGGTCACGGACTCGAAGGAAGACCCTTCTTTGTCATCGGTCATGAACCGATCCATCTCGCTCTGGAGTCGGAACCGGCACTCCCTGAACTTTACGAAACGGGCATCCTTGTCGAATTTGGTCTTGAAGTCGTTGCCAATGGGGAACCCGGAATCGCTGGCCGAATGTCTGTACTTGAATCGCGGGCGGCAGGTCGGAGTGCTGCGTCGCCTCTCCTCGAAGACCTTGGAGGAGAACTGGACGGAATCGCTTCCGATGGACTCGGAGGAGCTGGAACTGTGGAGGGTGAAGGAGACCTTCTTCATCCTGGACATGGGCTGGGTGTCCTCCAGGAGCTGCCGGCCGATGCTTTTCATGCTCTCGAAGATGCTGTCCCCCTCGCTGCTGGAGCCAGAGTTGACAAAACTCTCGAACTTCTTCTTTTGAAGGGGCGGGATGGTGGAATCGCCAGAAACAACCTTGGCCCACGCTCCTCTTTCTATAAAACGGAGTATAAAAATCATAAAATGAGATGGAATTCTAACAACATAAGATTAATGAAAGCTAGATGTATTTCATACCACAACAAAATAAGTCTGAACATCAAAAATCCATGATGATATAATACTATGAATAAATCTGCTCCATAAACATCACAATGGTTTTATTTGATTTTATGCTCTGTCTAAACTACGATTCAAATCAAAAATAAATGGTAAAATGTTTCCAAACAGAACAGTTTCATAAAAATTACATTTAAAAAAAACTTAAAATCCTTTTCTATAATATATTTTAATTTTGATTTATTTTTTTAATACTGTTTTCTATTACTACAACACTTTCAAATTTTTTATTATATATAAGATCAATGTTAAATTATAAATATTTGAAAACATTTAAAAATTGAAATTAATTTTCACTTATTTATATTTACAGTTTCATCATCAACAAAGATTAATTTGTGAATAAAAAAAATGAAGTAAGTTACAAGTTTAATTATATTAATTGTCACAAAGAAATTTTATTAAACCATGCAATTTTTATTTAATTATTACAATAATAATTCCTAATCATTAACATTCAATGTTTATTTCAAACAATGAGTAACAGAAACTAAAAGAATTAGTTAAATTCTTTTAGATTTCAGATAGCTATCTGAATCGAACAACTTTTTAAGATGACCTTATTAAAACAGTGATGAGTTTGATATAGCAGATTAGATTCTTTTGAAAAATTCCTTATGCACTATTAACAATTAAAAAACATAATGTATAATGTACTAAAGAGTTAACTCAAAACTTATTCAACTGATATTTCAAAAAGGGATGTGTTATTTAACATAATTCCGATGCAACCTAAAAAGTTGAATAATATAATCCCTTTCTTTATCAAATATTTTACTTTTAAAACCTCTTTTTTTAAGCCTCTAAACCAGATGCATGAGTTGGGAATCTTGTAACAGGCAAAATTAGAACATTATATTCTAAAATATATCAACTATATATTTTAAGATGTAAAATATTTGCAGTTATGAAAGATTTTGTTGGACAATACTTTCTGGACAATGTTACAGTAATTTTTTTGGGAAAAGAAATTACTAACCATAAATTTTTAACAGGCAATTTGTTTTCAAATTTTAAAAAAATTGTCCAATTCCCTTTTTTACCTGAAATTTTCTTGATATCAAATATTACTTAGTGATAATTAATAGAAATTTTAACAAAAAAAAATAAATATTTAGCAGTTAATGAAATTTTTCAGATAAAATGACCTTTTAAAACTATGTTTGTTTATAACTGCTAAAGAATTAAATAATAATAATAATAATAATAATAATAAAAGATCCTCTGAGAATTTCCATGATTATATTTGATATTCCTCCAGCAAAAGCATCTGCTGTAATGTGCATAACATATCAAACTGAAATTTGAAGTAATAATATTAAATTAAATTTAAAGTAATAGTGACCAAAACAAATCTGGTTTTTAAAAAAAAGTTTCTAAAATGCTAAAATCTATGACACAAATATTTGACCTGTTTTACTCTGAGGCAAAGAAAAAGATTCTGGGCGAAACCGATTTTCCCAGACGTTTGGCAAAGTTGGTGCACTTCTGCAATGTTGGGTATTCTGCTTCTTTCTGCTCTGAGATAGTCCCCGAAGGGTGAGAACTACTTCTTTCTGAAGAGAAGTATTACCTTCGGCCACAACCTGATGGAAGTGTTGAGTGAACCTTGGTTTTTTCACAATAGACTAAAAAAAATAAAATGATTTTATTAGAATGTATGAACATTTTGTTTAACTAAAATCAGTCTTTGTCGATGTAAAATAAACTGATTTCTGTTTGCATGCCAATTTGCAGCATTTGCCTTACCTGTTTTCATTTAAATATATTCTCATTGATAATGTATTTGAAATGAAATACGTAAAATAATCGCAAAAAGGGTTATAACATAGATTGAAAAATGGGGAAATCAATTATGCAGCATGGTGTCATATTGATAAAGATCAAATATTAAAAGAACCTTTGATCACAGGGCCTCATAAAAAGAATAGTTAAGAGTATTTATAGAGGAGAAAGGATGACAGAGTATTTGTAAAATTGATACCTGGAATATATCAATTTAATTCATGAGACAACAGAATTAATAAAAACAAAGAACATATCAATTTTATAAAAGTTTATAATTTGTTTGACACCAAATAAAAAATTAAAAAATATAAATTTGAAGAAAACCAAAATATTCGGCTGAAAAAAGTTTTTTAGTTGTTGATAATGTTATGTAGCAATATTGAAGATCACATTTTACGGCCCATGTCCTGGCATAGAGGTAGTGTGTCTTCCTCATGATCAGGGTTTTTCGGGTTCAGGCATGGTTGTATTTCTGTGTTCTATCTGTGAAGTGTGTGAATGTGTCCCCTGTAAAAGGAGATTGTGCAAGCAAGTGTAACACATGAAATCAATAAATCATACTTGGTGCTACTGAAAAAACAAGAGATGCTCACTCGGCTGACAGTTAACTGTCAGTGGGCTTGTAAAATGTTTTAAACTATAACACAACACAACAACAATTTTACCAATTTTAATGAAAATTGCTTTTTTTGCAAAATAAATTTTGCCTCATTAAAAACAGATTCCCACAACATGCTTTTTAAAAAACATAGCAACTCTATTGCACAAAAGTTAACCACATTTGGTAAATCAGATATAATTTGTGAAAAATTGCTCATATTTTTTTATAAGCATAAGATTAAATTCAGCATAATATATTATGAAATATATTTGAATGCAAGTAATAAACACATTGAAAATTAGAAAGTACATACAAATTTGCACAGTCCAACTTAACATTACATGCAAAAAAAAATTGCTATTCATTGTTTAAAAGAATTACTGCCTATGGAATAAATGCTAAATTATCATGTAAATAAAAATTTATATATATAAAGAGGTGATCTCCTAATGTGTTAGAGAAAATATTATTGATATGTAAAAACTTGGTTATTTCCTGACTAATCCAATGGTACAAATCACCTTATAAGCATTCTTGATAAATGTAGCAATAATAATAAGAAATGAAAAAAAAAAATCAAAAAAAAACAACCAATAACTACAACTTATTATATCAGAATTTCACATTCTAATTTCATAAGTTTTAAATGCAACTGAAACATATATTAAAAATTAGGAAAAAAGTTTATGAATAACAAGAACCTAATTTATAATAAAATTTATATTCTCAGAATTTGCAATAACTTTTAAAGCTATTCCAAGAACAAAAATCAAATTTCATTAGAAAACATAATATTAAAGTTTAAATAATAATAATTCCAAAGATAATACAAGAGATACCATATGCTATTTAAAAAAATATTTTCAATTTAATGCATGCTAAAGTATATTCAGAAGTAATTTACAGTGTTTTGCATTAGAAATCATGAAAGAATAATTTTAAACAATAAGAAAAAAGTTTTTCAAATAAACAGAAATAAAAAAAATCCAACATTTAAAATTTACACCTACTTCATAAGTAACTATGCATGAAACAACAGTATCTGGTTTTATTCCAACACACCAACGGTCCATTACAAAAGGTGGCTGCATAAAAAAAAGATGTTTATTAAAGTTTATCTACACAACTGAAAATGCTCATTATATTGCACATAGATATATATTTCTCATTAAGTAATCTAATTATCTCAGTAATACACAGTTATTTTTCTATAATCAAAAAGGTTTATATGCAATAAACTTTGAAAAGGAAAAAAAAAACTTCATTTGATTAGAAATAAAAAGCCTCAACTCATGTAAAAACAACTAGAAAATCATATATTCTGATAAATATAGCCTGATATGTTACAAAAATGCCTATTGCAAGCCAATTCCTTTGGGTTTATTTTATTCCTAATTTTGTGGTTGCAAATCACTTTTAAATTTCATTTCTAAAATATTTTTGCAATAGTAAAAATACAAATACAATAGTTCCTTATTATGATGAAGCAACAGCTCATAAAATTTTAACTATCTTCATCTTAATAATAAAGGAATCACACAGACAAGAAATTTCCAATTCCTTTGAGTTAGATGGATGGTTGAAACTTTTAACTTCTCTATCTAAACCTCATCTCTCAGATCTAATGGCACAGTATGGCTAAAAATAGCTCTTGCACCACTAAGTCTCACTATCCTACCTTATCAGATAAAGTAAAAATTACTCTACTTATTCTATTTATGCAATAAGATGAATAACATTTTACATATATGGCTTTTAAACAGGGGCAGTTTTAGAAGATCTGTGATTGGAAAATATGCAAATTTTTTCCCAAAATAATATCATCAAAACTATTGCATATGGTGGTCTTCTTCAAAGAAATCTAACAAATAACAGGCTAGTTTCTGAGATACTTTCCATCTAAAACCTACTACAAGGGTAAAAATTTCAATTTTAATTTTAAAAGGAGATTGATATTTTAAAAAGCTTATAATCTTGAAATAATAGCTATACCTATTAAAAATTATAACTTTACATTTATTTAGATTAAGATAATAATAATATATTTATCAAAAGAAAATTCAATTTTTTGAATGCATCTTTATGTTGAATTCCTTTACTAATTTAATCTGATACAAAATAGCCTTATTTTCCTTTTTTAATGTCTAGATAGTTTTCTATTTGATAGCTAATGTTAGAAGTTTTAAAAATGGGAACACATTAGAAAATCTCTTTTCATTAATCGTAATCATCACATGTAAAAAATTAATACATAATAACTTTTCACAGATAAATTAACTATTATTTGATAAATATTGTCCCTATAATACACTTTCTAATAACAGTTTGTAAGTAATTTTAACACAAAAAATGTGAAATTCACTGATTAAACACAACAAATACATACTTGAGTTATTCTAGACACTGGTAGTCCAGCATGCCTACATTCAAAGCTAACTTCCTTGATGCAAGCTACTGTAGTCAGAGGACTGTCACCTTCATCCACCTCTACATACATTTTCCATTTATGTTCTTGAGGTGTGGAACCAAGGCGGACATGATTGCCAAAGAGAATAATGAGTCGCATTGTGGTGGGTCGTATGGAAGTAGAAGAGGCACTTTGTTGGACTGTCTTAAATTGAAATGGTCATTAAAATACAATCACTGACAAAATAAAATTAAAGTACTGATATCATTAAAAATGAAAATCTATAAGAAAATTCACAAATTTTTCTATCTAAAAAAACTTCACACTGAATGAACTGTACTTTTAATACACATTATTTTTATATTTACAGATTTTCAGGGTGCAATATTAGAGGAACTTAAAATTATACTTTCAAAAGTATTAAATTCTTTCAAAACATTGTCATAATTTTTTTAATAGTCTTAAAAATGAGAAAATATAAATGTATTTTTTCATAAAGATTTCCTATTTATAAACATGAGAAACATATTTGATGGTTTCACATATCATTTATAGTAAAAGATATTATAACAGGAAATAAACAAAAACTCACTTGTTCCAAAGGAGGAAAATGCAACATTCTCTTATTATGACTTCTTAATTTGCCTATTTCATCCTGGTGAAAAAAGAAGCAATTGTAAATCAAAACTGATAATCAGCATTTCATCAACAAATGGGCTTTATACCTAATGCAATAATAGTTAAATTTATCTAATAATTACCTTTCTTTGCTTGTTTTAAAAGATATCTTAAGAAAGTTTATCTTGAATATATGGGAAATATCAATATAAAAGTTTATTTATTTATTTTTAATTTTGTAGTGCTTCAGTAATTTTCTCCTCTTTCTTTTCCAAATGGAAATTATAAGATGGTTTAATTATTTTATGATACAAATAGGATTTATAAATATTTACTACATAAAATTAAATATATTGGGTATTAACTAAGTAAATGTAAAATTTTATGCAAATATAAACATAAAATACCATCATTAATTATTGAATATATTTTTTAACATGCAGCATTTACAGTTTCACCGAGTTATTTCTATCAAATGAATAAAAAAGCAAAAGTTAATCATTGGATACATTTGAAGAAACATGCATAATAAGCTCAGTAATATGAGTAAAACCAGGAGGGAAAATATCTCTCCCACATTTTACAGCACACTTCCACTTAACACACTTAATATAGGTGATACTACTCTCTCCTCTAAACCAAAATTTGGGGACCTTAGTAAGGTAGTGAAAACCATGAGTAGTCAGTTTTTTCTCTCTCTGCACCAACACATGAGCACTCTGTATAGTAATAATAATAATGCATTTTAAAAGCTTTATGTCAACCTAATCGAATTTGAAATTAGTGTCAGAGCTACAATTTTAGAAACACTGTCAAACTTTATTTATGTAATTTGTTGTTGTAGCTGTGTCTGTGCTTTGTTAGTGTTTACATTCATGTAAATATATAGACCAACAGTTTCTTAACCTACAGAACAATCTGGTTAGAAATTTAATATGGATATATCTTATAGATGTCAAAACTGCATTTTAAATTTTACTGGCATAGCTCTTTGAATTTGAAAGTTAACATGCTTCACTTGCCTGTTGCACTGTTTCAAAACAAACAGAAAAAAAAAATCTTAGTATTGGCATTTTTTTTTCTTCAAAATTTGATTGCAATCTGCAATATATTAATAAAAAATATTGGTTTAAAGTGTTTTTGAGTTATTATTTCATAAATAAAGACATAATTCCAATAATAATAATAATAATATTTTCCCAAGATCTAAATCATGAAGATTAAGCAAAAACTAGAAATTTTGGATGCTCACAATTTGTTCTCTTTAAAATTTCTAAATGAGAAAAAAAAAATATTGGTGATTATTTAGTTAAAATATGTTTTGGCAAGAGTAACAAATGGTTAATAAATAACTTGGAGCACCATGAACATTTTACTTTACTTTTATTTTTGGAAGTCTCAAATCATTTTGAGTATTCGCTTATGAAAGTCAACAGTGAATTAACTACATATTTTGTAGCATGTTTTTAAAAAAGATCCTAAATTTTCAATCAAATTTTGACGTAAAAAACAGAAATAATTCACTGTGATTCATTAAATAATGTTGAAATATAACAAGCAAATGCTCTATGAACAAGGAAGAGCTAAACTTACTGTTAAAATCTAACTCAATGGTTTTACATTAATACATAAAATTATCTAATAAAAGGAAGGACTACACCCTCTATCTAAACAAGTAAAAAGAGGAGAAAGAAGAGACAAATAAATGAAAGGGTTCTATTATCAATATTTCCAAAAACCAAGATAAAATCTTTTCCACAGGCATTCATATTCATTGAGATCCATCAAGAATTGAAAGATCAGGTAATGAAAAAAAAATAGTTATATAGCTAACCAGAAATAATATGGTGAAATGCTTTTTGTCTGTCAGAAGAAAAAAAGTGCCCAGACAAAAAATAAACACTTTTAAGTCTTTATATAAATACCAAAAAAAGCAGTTTTTATGAACTTTTAATAACATTATGCACACTGAGTATAATTTTCATTTAATTCATGAACACAACTCACCATTAAATGGATCCTATGTCCCACTGTTGTCACTCCCATATCTTTTAAATCCTCAGATGTCATGAGTAGTAAACGTTTTCCATTTATCTGCTGTTCCAGAAACAAATCTGCATATTGATCTAAATCATTAGAATTTGCTAAAAAAAAAAAGAAAAAAAAAAGATGAAACAAGAATATAAATACATACATTGTGCAATATTGTTAATATCTTAGCATGGCATAGATAATATGGTAGTCAACATAGAAATACCTTTTGGAGTATCAAAATA
The DNA here is from genome assembly GCA_026289955.1 of Argiope argentata. NCBI lineage: Eukaryota > Metazoa > Arthropoda > Arachnida > Araneae > Araneidae > Argiope > Argiope argentata. The sequence continues at coordinate 656,588 of JAOUZG010000273.1, forward strand.
CTCAAATTATAGATTTAGTTTCAATAATAATGATAAGAAAAAACAATTTATGTAAATTCAATATACTTTGAAACATTTCACCCTTGTTTGACACACAACTTTTAACAGAAAAGCAATACTTTCAAACTCTTAGTAAAAAATAAATCTGACACCTAGGTATTTCTGCAGAACAACATGAATCAAGAAAACATGCATTGTTAATAATTTTAAAGGGTTGTCTTGAAAAAGGTATAATTTTCAATCAATTGAAATCTGAAAAAGCATCAAAACCATTGTAAATCATTAAAATTGAATAAATGTTATCTTTATGTTTGTAAATTAAATAATTCAGAATGTTCAGATTGAATAACTTTGTTTCCAAGGAAATACAGAAAAATGAAAAATACATTGAACAGAATTTTTATATTTTCCTCATTAAATAATATTTAAAAAATTATATGAAATTTCACTTCATTTCTATTATAGCACAATGTATTTAATGCAAAATGTCCACAGTAGTTTATTCTTTCTATCAAAGAATTGAGGTTTACCTTCTAATCCAAGCTGTTTAATCCATAGACACTGAAAAGAAGAAGAAAATGCATAAAATAAAAATATAAAAATATATATAGAAGAAATTTTTTTATAATTTAGAATATATGTATACATACCACATCTTCAGATGTCCATGTGTTTATGTCTAACTCATATAATTGCTAAAAAATAAACAAGAATATAATAATTACATTATTTAGTATATCTTCACTGAGATACAAATATTTTTATTCCATTCAATAAACACAACTAAATGGCACATATAAGATGTCCCTAAAAGTGCAAGTATTTATATCTCTATATATTACACATAAATGTGTTTAAATGACAAAACTTAATTAAATTAGATTGATAAATGTATATAAAAACTTTGACTTTTATAAATATTGATAGCAAAAAGCTTAATTTTTATATTGCCTCAATTGTATAAAAGTGCCAATTTGTAAAATGCTTCTCTTACATGCAACTATGTACCACAGGTTCACAGTTAAATGTAAAGAAGCTTATCACAGCTTTTGACATTTTTTTTAGAAATGCAAATATCTTCAAAGTAGAAAAACTGTTATGAATAAATATTTGTCAAATAGTGCATCTTTTAATCATCATGAAGTAAAAGAAATTTGCTAATCATGCAAGCTGTAGTTTACTTTGATTGATGAATAGTTGTCATTTTGGCTTCATAATAAAAAAAAGAAACTGATAATTTAATATTGCTTTCAGAGAAATAGAACAATACCAAATAAATAAATAAGTTTTCCAAAGAATGATGGATTTCAAAATGAGAAACATTTAAATGTATGCTGCTTGTAACTTGAATGCTGGCCTAGCTGCAGAAAAAAATAAATGTAGTTTTCCAAACTCCACGCATACTCACACACACAGAGAAAAGATGCAAAACTTGACTATGCAGAAAATACTTTAACCCTTAGTAGCCTGATTTACGAAAGTGATTTATTTTTAATATTACTGCGTTTGCTTGAAAATAAAACAATAATGACATTTGATTTTTTTTAAAATTTCGTTGGAAAGAATATTATACAAAAGTAAAATACGTACAGCCAACCTATTAAAAAAAACCTTTATAGTAATGTGAACATTCAGTTTAAAAGATTGGTATCAAAATTGAAACTCTAGGTTATTAAGGGTTAATAATTGACATGCATATAACATCCATGACAAAATTATCACTTCATGACAGACACAAACTTTTGCAACTGGTTCTATCTTCAGGTAGAATGGAAATTCTTCTTTCCTAAGAAATATAATTTCAACAGGCAAATGCTGCTTGATTGAAATGAAAATATTAATAGTTAAAATTGTCACCTTCGGCATGACCAAAATCTTATATGAGAAGATCATTATCAAAAAAATTTCTATAATTATGTGGTGTGGTTTTTTAGAATTTTTTTTTATTTCATTTGGTACAGCACATGCTGAATGACATTACGTTTGAACAAATGTATTAAATGTTTTTTTTGTAGTATTTTTTCACATGTGAATACATGATGCACCTCCCCAGCTTTAGAATGATGTTTAAAAGTAGAATAGCCAGACAGGTGGCTTGGTTTACAAGGATCAGTTTAATATTTTTTCTAGATGAATTTTGGTTTTTTTTTTTCCTTCTTATTTTTAGGAATGAAATGTTTTACATAAATGCTTATTTTTTATTTCATTATTATTATTATCATTATGACTTTCATAATAAATTCTGATGAAGAATTCAATCATCAATCAAACATCCTCATTTGCAATGTGCAAAAGAGGACTAAGTCAACAAATTTGCTGTTAACATACTAACAAAAATCACAATTGGAAACATAAATGTTAGAAATAATTTTTTACTTATTGACACCTTTTTACAGCAAGATTTATTTTTATTATTAACAGGTACAGAAGTCAAATAACTTTTATTTAACTTCCCAGCTTATATATATATATATATATATATATTAGAGTGAAGAGTACTATCATAATTTTAACAGAAATAAAATAATTCAAAAAGTAATCATACTTTCATCTGTACAAAAATTTTACGTTATAAATTACCATGTATTTTTTCTTCCTGTCCAATTTCTTTTCTTTCTCCAGCAGCCTCAATTCCCATTCTTCAAGATGCTTTTGTTTTTGATTCAAATCATGCTCAGCTTTCTTCATTAATTCCAATGTTGCTTCGATTTCTTCTCTAATTAAAAGAAAATTAATTGTTTCAAGAAATCTATAATGAAATGGTTAAATGATAAACATTTAAAAATGAGCAACTATTAATAATAGAGAATTGAAATAAGTATGAATAAAATATATATTATTAAACACACAATTTATGCATTTAAGTAATTCATTTGAAAATAGGAATCAACAAGGACTTAATTTAAATCAAACAAAATAAAGTATTACCATTCTACACATTTATTATAACCTAAAAAAATCGTCTTTCCACATTAATTAGTATATAAATCAGTTAATTTATTTAATATTATAATTTATAAACCACAATACTATAATTTGAATTTTAGAATATGTATATATATATTGTGTTCCTGGTAATTGAAATACTTAATGGGAATCAAAATATTGATTTAAAATTCTTAAAGTAACCCATTACTTTATATGTATATATGTCCAAAATTTAAGATTAAATGGTTAAAACATATGCCTAAATAAACAAAAATGATATTTAATGCATATTTATATTTTGGATCAATTAAATTTAGCAGAAACATGATCATTTGTCTCAATAATTTGCTTGCTTATAAGAAAATAATTTACCTCCAAACACTCTTTGAGCTTAGATAAAGAGACAATTCATCACAGAAAGCATCTGAAAAAAAAAAAAGACAAAATATTAAATAGAGGCTCAATATGAAACAGGAGGTTATAAATAAATATTTATATATAAGTTTTATCTTTCAATACACCAAAATAGCAAAACAAAACTTTCAGCTTTAATAAACAAAATAAAATACTTGAAATAAAACATCTAATTGAATGTATTTTGTTGTACTTAAAATCTTAGGAAAATATAAGAAAAGGAATATAATTTGCAACTTATCTTCTCTGCTTCTGCAGTTGAAAAAATGTTTTTAGAATATAAATGCTTAAATATCTATAAAAATTCTATAAGCAATAATTCATCATTATGTTTCTCTTCTAGAAAGATTTTTCTCCTTTATTTCAAAATTTATGAAGTAAAGTTAAAACAACATCAGCATGCAAACCCCAGACAAAATGATACATGATTCGATATTTGCAATGAGTATACAAAGTAACATGTGTCTAAAATGTACTAAATAGTGGCTCATACACGGGATCAATGGGAATGCTGTAATTCATTTTACATTTTGTAATGATATTTTTTTTAATATAACTTAATTTTACTTTCCCTTATTAATTTTGAATAATTTAAATATTACCTGAATTATAATAATCTGACTAATATATATACTAGTCCTTTTTTTTTTACTTGATATATGTAAGATGAGCAAAAACTGAAACCCAGAACAATAATTTTTAAATAAAGAGAATTTCAATAAAACTATTTTTCTTCCTATACAAAAATGAGAAGAAAAAAAACATGAGGTTAAAATAAACATAGCATCAAATAACTATTTTTTAAACAAGAAAAAATAAAATTTTCACATTAAAAATTTACTATCTAGTAGAAAATTCATAATTACAAATATTATAATACCTTTGTTGTATATTTCTACAATCAAGACAAAGTTAAACTTGAATGAAGAATTGAGTAATAATTTTGAATTAGTAAAAATAAATAATTTTTTATTTTATAAAAAAAATTTGATGGTTTTTAAACAGAATTAATATAGTACAGGAAGATATACAGCCTAACAATAATAACTGGGAAATAGAAATAAAATTTTATGAAATGAATACTTATTATCACACAATTGCTAATTGTATGATAATGTAAATACTTACCATCATTCTGCATTAAACAAAGGACTTTCAAAATTTCAGAAAAAGTTGGTCTTTCCTGAAAAGAGAAATCAATGGTGATTTAATAAAATTTTCATCAAAACCCTGCTTTTAAGTACATATTTATTGTGAAAAAAATTAGTTATATTTTTTAATGTATAAAGAGAATATAATAAATTCAATAATTCCAATAAGCTGGATTACAAATTAATAAATAATAAAAAAAAGCTAAGAGAATATAATTTTAATAAATAGAAAAACCCCTTAATGCATTAGTCCCCATGAACAAGAGAGACATTGATGAATGGTATTTTGTTAATTCAATAGTACCAAGGGGAATCAGAAGTGACTAAAAAAGTAGTTTGACCTTTCAGTTATAGTGCAGCAGTAACAGTCACACCTTCTGCAAATTTTGTTTTATAAAGTGACTGACATGATTCTGTCACATACTACTATGATTTAGCAAAAAAATATTATTTGGAAAAAAGAGGGAGAAAAAACATAATACATTTCCATTTGCAATAAAATTACACCTTTAGCAACATATAAAAAAATTAAAAATTCATTAAAAATAAAATACTAGTTATGTTTGTACCATTTTCAATCAACTTATATTAAATTCTATGGTAATTAATGAGTAAATAAAAACACATATAAATAACATTTAATAAATATTATTTTTGATGTTTCTCTTAGTAAAATTTGGAAACTAAATAAATAAATGACAGAACATTTTCAAATTACTTTTACTAATAACAAAATAATGAATATTGAAAACAGTAGAAACAAATAAATAAATAATGATAAGCCAAAATGAATATCAAATTGACATAGTTTCAGATTTGACAGAATTTTTTTTTCAATTTATATTAACTTTAAATATCAGAATAAAATTATGTGAAAATAATTATTATATTTAGTGACACAAAAATAAAATATCATTAATAATACAGATAAAAAAATTATCTAAACAATTTTGGAACAAATAATACCTTTGGATCAGTTCTCCAACAAGCAGTCATTAGCTCAGCAAATCTTGGAGGACAACATTTAGGTATTGTTAATCTCTAAAAAATGAGTCTGGTTGAAAAAATCCATAATGTATATAAAAAAATAAGGGGAAAATTCATTTCCTACATTCTAAATACATATTCAATTCAGTCAAAATAAAAAAATTCTACAAAACAAAAAACTCACTGTAAGCAAGAAGTAAAAATCTTATTATTTCTTGAGAGAATTAAATCAATAATCATAAATAAAAATGATTTGCTTGAATTTAGCAATTCATTGATAGAAAAAATAATGTATCTATAATAATACATATTTTATATAGTTTCATTAGATTTCCATATTTAAATCTTTAAATAGTGAAACAATAAAAACAATTCATTAATAATGCAAAATCTGCTACTATATTTTCAAAATAATAATTAAAAAAATTCTAGTAATTTTTGAGAATCAAATCAATTTTGAGATTCAAAGTTTGGCAATATGGTTGCTTTAAATAAGGGATTTTGTATTTAAAAATTGTTTAAAAAATATTGTAAACATCAATAATTTTACAATTTTCAAGTGACAAACAACGATTCATAACTTTACATACTTGATTTCTGCCAAATTTAATACCTATTAATATCAAATCTAAAATGCATTCATAAAATTATTTCAATTAGAAATAGCTTTAACACGCATAACTTTTGAAATGTACAGAACAATTGTCATGCCCTTTAGTTTAAAGATATTTATCTTGAAATTATTTAAAATTAGAACATCATAGAAATGTGGACATTACAAACTTTTTCTTAAAAAATTATACCTCTTCTTTTTCAACAACAGCCCAAGCTACTTGAAATCCTTCTATTCCTTTGAAAGGCACTTCATGTGTTAGAAGCTCCCACAATACAACACCATACGACCACACATCACAGCTTTCAGATACAGGAAGGCATTGAATAACCTGTCAAATTTCATCATATAGGAGAAATAATCATAGGATTTTCAAAATTGTATTTTCCCTGTTAATCTATTACATCCTTCTATAAATATTAATAATATGTTTACATAAAGTAATAAACAATTTTTCAAAAACTAATCACAAACCTCAGGTGCCATCCATGGTAGAGTACCAGCAACAGACATTTTAGTAGTACTATCTATAAATCTTGAAGCTCCAAAATCACATATCTATGAAAATATATATAATATTAAAAAATTGACTTATATGAAATATATTATTACAAAATAAAAGTTAACATTCAATAATTACAAAGGAAAATAATAAAAAAGTAAAATTCACTAAATATCATAACTGTAGGTAGACATGGCTCAGGCTTAGACTTATATATATATATTATAAGAACCAAAAAAAGAAGTAAAAAAAATGAAAAAAAAAAAAGTTATAGTGAAAGTAGGAAAAAATCTAAACTAAAATCAATAAGAAAAGAAATCCGGCCTGATGACTTTCTCAAGGGTCACCATCATGCAGGGATTCCAATAAAAGGTGAAATTTTTTTCTGTAAAGGTTTATGACTATTGTCTAAAAAGAATTAACCTTTTTGTGACTCGACCTTTAATTGAAATCCCTGCCTGATGGTGACCCTTGAGAGAGTCATCAGGCCAGATTTCTTTTCTTATTGGTTTTACTTTAGGTTTCTTTTTCCAACTACTTTCACTATAGTTTTGTTCTCATTTTTTTACTTCTTTTATGGTTAATCTATGTCCCACTGTGTTTTTTAGAATAGCTGCGTTTCTCTAAATACATTTGTATATCTTTTTAATATAATAATTAAAAATTACAATTTGTAATGTATCCTTTATAATTTGGTTTAGATTTATAAAATTGTTTTTCTCTTTGCTCTTATATACAAGGCTGATCTTCACAAATTCACTGTGAAAGATTTTCACAGAATATGTGAAGTCTGAGAACCAAAAATTCTAAATAGAAGAATTACAATAAAAAGTTTTACAACAAAGCATTTATATTCTATATATGAATAAAGAGAATCTCTTTTAGTTTCTACTGTCATAAAAATGCATTCTTCAGTAATTGTACATTGAAACTTTTGTGATAAAACTAAAGGTACTGTAAAAAATGAGATAAAGAACTTTATTTTTTTGTATAATTGTGAATAGATGGAACAACATTTTAAACTAGAACTTAAATACTTAATATACAAGCTGATAAAAATTTATTACTTGCCTTGCATACATAATCAGCACTAATGACAACTGAAATGAAAAGAAGAAAGTATGAAATAAAATTTGAATAGATAACTTATTTTGTTGATAAATAAACATAATAAATTATGGGTATGAAATAAGCAGTTATGATATTTATAATATTTTTACAGGATTATATTATTTGTTTAAATGCTGATATTTTTAAGTGTACATCATTTTTATGAGTTTTACAATTCTCTCCTTTACATAATTGAACACATAAAAATATATTGCAGTTCTAATTAAATCTTCATTCATGATCAATCAAAATTGTTTCATAAAATATACCTTAACTTAAGTTTAATTTTTATTTTAAAAGTTAAGAAACAAATACAAATAAAATTTTTTTAAATGCTTTCAGATATAAACAAATAATATGCGGTTTCAAATAAGAATGTATGCATTGCAATTTGATTATATTTATGTTTGTCCACTTCAAAGCAAGAGAAGAAAAACTATTCTTATATCCTTATGAAAAATAACTTACACAGAATAATAACACAGAAATAATGCAGGTCACATACCATTTTTAGACTTTAAATCTCTATGAATAACTTTGACAGGTGCTTCTTCATGTAGATAATGCATTCCTATAACACAATTAGAAGAAATAAATAAATAAAATAACATTTGTTTTGAAGTTAAAACTAATTGTGAGAAAAATTAAAAACAAGTTAATTTTTTTAAAAAGAAATATGTTCCTCATTACCTTGGACTTACTAGACACGATAAACTGAACTATATTTAATAATTTTTTTTTCTTCTGTTGATAGCATTTTAACAAGATACTCCTTAGAAATGAAGAATAATAAATTAATTATAATTTTTTATTCTTCTATTTAACTAGGAAAGACTAGCTTTAATAAAAAATCTTAAACAACAATATCTAAATAAAAAAAATTCCCATTTTGACAAAAGAAAAATATTTAGTATTCAAAAAGTTCAATAATTCTGACAATATGCTAAGTAATACTTACAAAATAATCATAAAAGATAATATAATTATACAATAATAAATCATAAAACAGGGGGGACATTTTTAATTATCTCTGGATTTAGAAACATGAAATATGTTGTTCCATAATTATTAAAAAAATTAAGATAAAAAAATAAGCCATACATGAATAAAAAAGGAAGTTAAAATAAAATTATTGAACCAAATGCAGATTTTTAAACAAAAAAATATATATATTTTACATTCAAAACAATATTCATTTAAAAATTCATATACTGCACTAAAAAAACAGGTAATCAATATTTATTCACAGAAAAGGATAATTTTTAATTACCAGCAGCAATTTCATAACTCCATCTTAAAATCTGTTCAAAATTTAACATAGAATTGTTTTCCTGTTCTCCCAGGAAAGCAAACAAGGATCCATTTTCAGAAAATTCTACAAGAATAAAATTACAAGAAACGTGAGAATTATTTTAGAATGATTATGATTACAACAAAATATAATAAAATTTTGAACAATTATTCTAAATATAATAACTTACCAGTAATTATGCAATAATTAGGTGATATTGTTACAGCTCCAAAAAATTTGATAATGTTTTTGTGACTCAATAAACTCAGCACTTGAGCCTGAAAATATGCAAATAATTAAATATTTGTCAACTTATGAAAAAGTAATAAAATATAGCACTTCAAAAATAAAAACATTATAGTGGCAACCTTACTTACAAAGATTATACACATGCTTTGTCATCTATTAATTGATATAGCCATAAACAAGAAAAAAACACAGGATCTAACAAGATTTTAAATACTTCAAAACTTATAAAAATTAATAAAAAATTAATGTTGGTAAAGAACAGCTTTTAAATGCTTCATTTCCTTGATGAAACTTGTAGATTTCAGAAAAGTCTGCACCTTACTTTTATAAACTTTTCTCAAAGTGGATGAATTATATTAATTATTTCTTTATTCTTAACATAGTATTTCTTCTAAGAAAAATCTGTTTCATCAAATGTATTATAGATATTATTGTATACATGTAATTTCCAATTGAATAAAAAGCATGAAAAATTCCTTTCTAAAAAATCCATGCATTTTAAATCAAAATGCCAGATAAAATATTTTTAAGAATGCATTTTTATATCAACTATATTAGTTCATAATTTCAATGAAAATCTGATCTCCATAAAATATCAAGGTTTTTTTTTTTCATTTTTTAAAAAAAGTCAAGAATTTGCCTGTTATGTAAGATTTTTAAAATAAATTTTGAGAAACAAGATGCAACCAAGCACCAAAATTTGATGCATTATCACAACTTATCACATACTTCCAAAGAAAAACCATATAATCAAATGAAATCTTTCATATACATAGTAAAATAGTTTTCATATTATTCAATATATTGCAACATGCATATATACATACATATTTTCAATAACATCATTGGAGGCCATTTTGAGTATAAATTTTAAAAAAATCATTAAAAAACAAAAGAAGAAGAATATATATATATTATTCAATTCTGTCAGCTCAGATAAAGAAAAACTGTAATGATCAAAAGTTTTGAATTATTTTTCTTTTGCATTTAGTTCAATCAGAGTAAAATGTGTACCTATATCAAAAACATATATAGAGGACACCAGAATTTGTGAGTTTCACATTATTCCTTTTTTAATACAAATCAGTTTACCTTTTAAGCAATATTCATCATATTTAAATTTTAAAATTTAGCCTCCAAAAATAAAAATGTCAATTCTAAGAAAACTTATATTCGAAAAATAGTTTTTCTTCTTCAAATACATAGTATTATTAATTTTAGATACCTTTTATAAGAGGGAAAAACATTTTAAAAAAATCTGATCATTTCATATATAATTTTTTTATGAAATAAAACAGTTTTTTTTAGTACAAAATACAAAAGTTTGAGTGTTAAAATGATATCAATAGTTTTCAATAAAGTGTATAGACACTAGGAACTAATTCATGATGACAATTTTTGCAAGGTATTTTCATATTTTAGAAATCAAATATTTAGGAGGGGGTAAAAGATATATCATGTCCTTATCTATAAGTTACCGCTAAATTAGTGAAACAATTTTAAATATAAGAGTGAAAAGTAAAATAATCAAATTAATAACCAAATCATACCTCTTTTTCTAATACTAGTAACTTTTTAACAGCAACAATTTTATTTTGAGACTTCCAGAGTGCTCTGTAAACACACCCAAAAGCACCCCCACCACATCTCTCATAGAATTCAATATCATTAAAATCCACTTCCACAAAAGGACTTGTGATGTCTGAAGCCTCATCAGAACAGGAGCTGACCGTACTCCCACCTCCTGAATCTTCAGTCATTTCTGAAATATTAAATAAGGTACACAATGTCGTAAAGAATGTATAAAAATACTTCAAAAATTATTTAAAAATAGGAAACAAAAGCAAATGCAACTGCTGTGTATTGCATTAAATAAATTCTTGTATTAAATATGGCAAGTTTGTACGATGAAGCAACATAAATATACAAGGATATCCAATATCACTAACTTAAAAAAATTGTATGTCCTTTACCAATACATAATTACACATTCATGTGTAACTAAAAACAAATACATTTGGAATGAAATATCTGTCACCTTTAAAATGAATACAAAATGATTAAAATCATACAAGAAGGAAAAATAAATTTCAATTACAATCAATAATTTATATTTTAAGTATCAATAATTCATTCACATACTTAATAATGCATTCTCAGTTTTATAAATATTAAATGCTTACCTATTTTCTGCTTGCCAGTGATTAATTATCAAATAGTTAAGTCTATGACAAACCATACACTAATAACTGCCAACCATTTATTAAATTCTCATTAATAATTCTGCTCTATTAATAAAATTTTACGAAGACATGTAGTTAATCATAAGTACCAATGATAATGCAGTAAATCATTTCAATATTTATCATGAAATGATGAATAATGTTTACAAGAGGAATGCTTTATAAACAAATGATCATTTTATTTCATTGAAAATCAAACCGTTGTTGTACCCACAGCTCACTGAGGTATGATCTAGGATTATCAAATAAGAAAACTAGCTCTGAAAATATCTTTATGAAAGAGATCTTTTACTCTGATTCTGCGTCTTGAAATCTTCTTTATGAAATATACATATATTATTCAAAAGGTATTTTTGTTTAATGATATGAAAGATGGATTGGCGCAGAATTTTAATTTCATTAAATATTTATAAAAGAAATCATTTCATAAGAATTATAAATATTTAATAGCAGTTTTAAGAAATGTAATATTTTAACAAATGTTCCAATGATAAAACTACCTAGGAATAGAATTGGTAATTTTAATTTAAACAGAATTTAAAGGCCATGATTTATGCTTAATGTATTATGGTATTTTTAATACAAATAAATAAATAAATGTAACTGCATATTTTAAATTGTTTATGACATTATCTTAAAAACTATTTGATATTGACAATCCATTCAAAATAAATACCTGAATAATGCAAAAAAAATGCTTTTAGAAAAGTAATTGATAATTCAAATTTACCTGTAAATTCTGGTTAGGTCAGCACAAGAGCATTGTTTCCCATATTAAGAAAAGATGAATTTCCAGTAGCATTACCATAATTCAACTACATACAATGTATATTTTGCCTGAAAATGAACATGTACACCAGTTTAGTTAGTTGCTATTACACAAACTCTAATTAATTTAAATATAAATTTTAAAATTATCAAAATAAAGTGCTTTAATCGGATATAAAAAAAACTTGGTAATTTTTTTAAAACATACTTCCAGGAATTTGCACTTCACAACAAATATTATTTTAATGCATATTATATAACAAACATATACATTTTATTTAATTTTAGCATGTAAAATTTGTAGTTATTCAATAATTGCAATTTTTATCAATAACTCAAAAATATGGTTAGTAAATAATTATTTAAAACTATTAAATAAAATATAACTTTATTACTTAAACTGGAGATAATTTTAATTATATAACTTTCCCAATTAAAATATTTCACAGAATGACTAATATATAAATAACATACAAAATTAGTCTTAATTTAGATTTTATTCATTGAATTTCATTTGTTTTTCAGAAATGTTTTTTGTAGTTAACTTACATTCCTCAATTTTATAAAATATATATTTAAAAAGTGAACATTAATTTAAAAACATTTGCCCAAAATTTTTATTTTGAATCCCTGGATTTAAAAAAAAAAAAACCTCTAATTATTAAAAAATGGACAATTTGTAATTCTGAATTCTACGGATGACATTTCGAAGATAAAATATTAAAATTAAAGAATTATTCAAAAATATAGTTGTCCTTCTCATATTACAAATAAAGATCTTTATTACCAATATTAATTTTTAAATAGCTGTTGATTCTTATTGCTAAAAGTTTAATATTAAAGAGATGGATATGCATTTTGAGAACAATATAAAATTTTATCATAAGGTATATCTAAATCAAACATTTTAGATGTCAATAAACAATTTCGCTTTAAGCCTAAACAGAAAGAAGGAAAAAAATCTTCATTAATTGCATGCAAAATACAGCTTTATAGAAAGAAAGAAAAAAGAATAATCCTCAGCAGAAATCATCACCTTTGCATTCAAACATTTCTTCTATTTTTTTCCAAATTCCGACATACCAATTCCGGAGAGACAGTGATGGAGATATTTATTTTTGGGTTAACTATTTTACTTCCAACTACTTCATATTATTTATAATAGATGGCGCCAGGTACACAGGATCATTATTCAGATTGATCTCCCAATGATCAGCTGATCATCTGTCAACTAAATGATAGGCAAGATACGTTGGTCGTTTAAAATCTAGAAATGAATTAAATTTTAAAAAGCGGGAAAACTAAAGTACAATTCTAATATAGCCTAGCTTTATTTTACTTTCTTTATAATTTATTAAGAAAAAAGTAGGAAATGTGACAATGTTTAAAGTTGTGACATTTTTTGATACGATTTAGGGGAAATAAAAGAGAAACAGTAAGGATTTTTTTTCTTTAACAGCTCTAGGTTTGGGTTTCTAATTAAGCTGCCTAAGGTCTCTGGGCTAAAAAGCGGGTTGTCTCTGGGCTAAAAAGCGGCTCAAGAATGTAATTAGTCTAAAGGTAAGCTTTTTTTTTTCAAAAAATTAAGATCTAAACATTCTTTGAATTATAAAATATTAATGTTTTTCAGTGCATGTTAAATTTATTAGAAACTTTTTAAAAAAATAAATAATTACTTTTTGCTATAAATTAGATTCTCGGTCATTCATTAAGCTACCTAAGGCCTCTGGTCTAAAAAGGGGTAGCAGATTGAAGAAATTAAAAATTACTATTAAATTGTTGGTGAATTAAATACATTTCTAAATGTTCCAAATGTTATATTTGTTTCGAAATTTATTATTTTTGTATAATTTTTCATAATATAATGAATTGTTTATTTTGTATTTGTAAATAAGGAATTCATTAAGCAATAATCATGATATATTTTTATAGAATTTTATTACGTTAGAATTTTATTACGAATATTATTACGTTATATTTTTTCCATGACATACAAAAAGGAAAAGGTAAATATAAATACTCACATATTATTATAATATTATTAAAATAAAAATTAAACTAAAATATTCATAGATATGACAATTAACGAAAAATTGGAAATTAATTTGATCATTTATTAACAGAGTCTCATCTTTATGTACAATGGGCAATGAGCTTAAAATACCCAGAAATACTCTGACCACTGGCACGAGAAATCTATAAATGAAAAAATTCAATGACGTCATCATTGCCATTAATAAAAAGAATTACAATGTGGGATTATGACAATTCAGTAAAATCAGTTTATGATATTTTAGGCATGATAAGAATTAGAAAGGACGGTTTATCAGAATTAATCTTTCTAAAAAACATTAAATGTGATGAGTTTCCCTTGCAATATTTTTCTGAATTTTAAAATAAACTGTTTACTTAAAGAAACACAGGAAAATTTGGATATTTTATTCAAAATTGAAATAAATAATTAAAAATAAAAGCAGAATTTTAATCTTTTTGTGATTAATTAATTTCGAAATAATGTTTCTGATTTGAAGCCATAGTTTCAATTTCTTTATTATTCAGTATAAAAGAAAAATATTCAATCATTATTTTTTATAATTTCAATAATAGCAATATGGATTTCTGAGTAATTTTCTTAATTTTAATTTGATGAAAAAATATTTCCGAATTCCTGAAATACTTTTTCTTTAATAACAACAAATTTCAAATGTTCTAGTGTAACTTTATGCTATTTAAATATTTAAATCAATATTAAAATTTTAAATAAATGCAAAATAATCAGTTCAAACTATATATTCCCAATTGCTGGCTTCAATGATTAAAAAACGCTCATGTTAATTATTTTTAAAAGGTGCTGTTGAAATCATTTCTACGCTTTAGACATTTCGCCACTTAATCATTTAAAAATTAAGTTCGAATTTATCTTTTGAGCTTTATTAAAAAAAGATTTTCTTAGTTTTTAGAATTCACAACAAATATGTCTTAATTCAAGTCTCAGTTTCTGAGATTAAACTAGTATAATCCTATCTGTAAAACTCATGAAAAAATGCATCATAACATTAAGTTTTTTTAAAGAAATAACAGGGAATTTCTACTTGTAAATCCTCCATGAAATATTGTTTAGTAATTATTTTCCCTGATATTTAATATTGCTATTTAAAAAATTCAAGTGAAACGAATGAAAGTAAATTAAAAAAACAAGATTGCATAATATGCACCGTTATTATTCAGATGAAATAAACCCTGTTGTTGTAGTTGTTTCTAATGTCACTTGCCAAGGTCACTGACTCAGTCAGTGATTTTAGGCAGAGGACCAAGCGCCAAACAGGACCAAGACCGTCTTAACTACTTACACGTCACAACCACTTGCACAGTTCCTTTTTACAGGTGAGGAGGGACACTCACACATCTCACAGAAAGAACAGATGAAGAAAAACTATGCACGAACCGGGGCTTGTTCTCAAGATGCCCAGATCACGGGGAATACGCGCTACCCCTGTGCCTCGACGTCGGCGAAATTGTACACTAATGTAAATCATAGTGTATGCGTAAATAATACAGGTAACGAGTCTTCTAGACGATAGTAAAGCAACGGCGAAGTGCCAGCGTTGTGTTTGTAGTTTGAGCGAGTGCTAAAATGTTGTGTGCCGAGTCGTGTTATCTACTGTGGACCCTACGACGTACAGTGTGTGGTGGTGTCTGCAGCTAAAGTGAGGAGACTGTGGTAAGTTCGGCCGTCTGGAGAGACCGTAGAGTGAATCTGCGAGGAACACCTCTCCTGCTGGATTCTGCATGTTCTTGGAGAACTGCAGACGATTACTATTTGTTGGCTACTCTCTTCTGTAGTATTCTATCCCGTGTTCGTCTCGGCTGTACGTATTTGTCGCCTGTGTATTCGTCGTCTTTGTGTTGATCTCTTCGTGTAAATAAACGTCGTTGTTGTTGTTGTTGTTTACTGAGCCCTGCTGATTGTGTGCCTTTGCACTATACACCCACAATATAAAAACGTACCCGCCGAGAATTTTTCGTAACAATATTATTCACTCACAAAAGCCCCAAACCATAATATGCTAGTTAATACATAGTATGTCTCCCAGACAATGCAATACAATCCTGCTGAGTATTAAATTATCTATCTGATCTTGGGGGATGTTGCACCACTCATCAAGCAATGCTCTCCAAAGTTCCAATAGACTTGTATGAGGAGGTTGACGAGCTGCAACTAGCCATCAAAGCATGTCCCATACATACTCTACTGGATTTAAGTCTGGTGAGAATACTGTCCAGTCCATACGGGTGATATCATCCGATCAAAGGCATTTGTTTACGATGTTGCCACGGTGAGAACGGGTCGTCCAAAGACACGAATTCTGAGCCCATGGCGCCCCGAAACAAGCGTACATGTTGTTGAAGAATAACGTTCTGACAGATTTGGCCTATCATGGCTCCAATTTGAATATGCCGGTCAGTTCTGGAACTCAGAATAATTCCTCCCCAAACGAGAAATCCTGCACCACCGTAACGGTGTCGTTCAATGATATTCTCTTGGTGGTAACGGATGATATGCGCTCTCTATAAGAGAGAAACCGAGAATGAAATTGCGAGCTAAACCTAGACTAGTAAGAAAACATCACACAATCCCATTGTTGCGGTGTCCACAATGCATGCTCTCTACTAAGCTAACCGTAGGCGACAGTGAGTTGCAATAAGTGGAACACATCTGATAGGCCTACGAGCATATAGACTAATCATCCATCAGCGTCTGTACATGGTCTGGCTTGACACTGTAGTACCAGTAGCTGAAGACAGCTGATGAGACAGGTTTGATTCTGTGCTCAGTCTGTTTCTTTTAGCAGTAACTATCAAATACCGGTCCTCATTCGGCGTTGCAACTCGGGGATGGCTTGTATTACCATTATCTTAGAATCGTTGCCAAAGCCTGGAGATGACACTCTGGGCAATTTCAAGTTCTTCGAATATTTCCAGTTGGATACGCCTACATTCTAGATGATCGATAATTCTACCAATAAAAAAATCGTTCAAATTCTTCCTATGTATCATAATTATGCGGTTGTTGCCCTGAAAGGCTTATGAAGGGCTTGCGAACAAATTTACTTCCTTGCCTGTGCTTCTTATACACCACTCTTTAACACTCTCGTCATTGTGACGTACTATCAGTGTCCTCTGCTGGCTCCCTGCAATTTGAATAGGATTTTTGAAAATGTATGTAGTTATTTTACGGGTGACATATGTATTTTAGAGTTTGATTTCCGCCGACTCTGAATTGTCCTTAATTTATGGGCATGAATGTATTTAAGCATTTATAGACTTAAATTACTGCCATTTTGATACATGTATTTAATTATTAAAGACTTGCAAATTAGCCGTTGGACTTGAATTGAAAGTTTATATATTAAAAATTTTTACCTTAAACGAAGCTGATTTATTAAGCTGAATTAAGAATTTAGATACGGTAAAAGTTCATGGAAATCTTTCGTTTGCATTTACTTTTTAAAAAATATCCAATTTCATAATTGTTTCATTTCTTACAGATTAGTGCTGAAATTTACATCTTTATTTGTTTAACCCTTTGCACTCCGATGGTGCCTCTGACTCACCATTCAAGATTGTGCATCGTTTTGGCGTTCTATTTATTTATTTTTCAAATTTAATTGTTAAAAACGCCTACATAATGGTTAAGAGATGCAGATTAATTTTTCAAACTAATTCGACTTAAAAGAATTATGTATATTTATTTTTTCATAACAATTGTGTTAGGTGAATAATTTTGCATCTATTTATTTTTCAGAGTGCAAAGGGTTAAATTGCAATAATAGTTGATTTACTTTTTAATTTGAGTTTTTGTCAATATGATGCCAACTCGTTGATATAACATAATTTTTCCCCATTAACGAGCAACATGTTCGTGAAGCTTAAATTTTATTTTTATTTTGCGTGAAATAAAGTATTAAACTATATAATAAATTATTTTTTTAATAATTCTTTAAAAACAGTAATGTAATTTATAATAAGTAAAAAATTGGCATCAATAAAAAGATTATTTTTGGGGTTTTCACTTTGATGTAGAAATCAAACTTGTGCTATAACATTTTCTGAAATTGTAACGGTAAAACGCAATTTTGTTTTATTTTTAATTAATTAAAATTCTAAATAAAAATTTTAAAAAATCTCTCCGAGAGTCACATTCCTGACCTCTAAGGTATACTCGCCGCAAATTTGGTAGTTGTAGGTCGAACAATCTGCCCTGTAAAGCCCCAACACACACACACACATATATATTGAGCTTTATAATAATTATAGATTTATTCACTGATTCTTTTTCCAGGTTTTGATGCAACGTGCAGGTGTAAAAATTGAAACTACAAACTTATAAACAATTCGCGCCAGATCTGAAAAAAAAAAATCGTCTGTTTGAGAATATACTTCGGCCGACAGATAGTTGATAGAAAAATGATAACAAAATCGTCCAGGAAAATAAGCAATGAAAATATTGGAAAATCGCGGTTTTGCATTTGTAGATTTTCAAATCTAATCATTATTTATCCATGACAAGAAGAATTTAGCTGCGTCAGATTTATATTAAAATAAATTAAGCTTATTCTGAATCTGAAGTTTAAGGAGAGAAGTGGAAAGAGGTAAGATTACGAACCAATTTTTTACTAACATGATAATTAATTTATTTATCATGTTAACATTAAAAGTTAGTAACGTTGTTTCAATTTAATTAATTAGAATTTTGATTAGAAGATGAAAAATAAATTATGAGCAGTTAATGGTGCGAATCATGTATAATGATAATTAAAAAAAGATTAAATATCAATAATAGAGTATTAATATTTGAGATTCTATTATTAGGCAGTTGAAATAGAATTGATGAGCATCGCGCTGTTTGTAAATAAAAGTCACACATATTCTGAAAAAAAAATGTTTTGCGTTTACCAAATTTCTTGAGTACGAAATTATAAAATATCCTTATTTATGTGTATTTAAAAATGTTTAAATTATTTGAAATTATTTTGGCATATGTTATACGATTCTTCTATTAAGGAAATGAAAATTATAAACTCGAAATGGGTCACAAGTACTTGATTTTAGAAGATTAGAATACAGATACCTAATACTTTATTAATTGGTAAAGCTTCGATTGATAACATTCAATATCAATCAATTTTAATGCCGCAGTTTCGTATTTTACTGACACAATGGAAGAAAACTACCATCAGATGTCTTCTGCTGCCATTGATAGACCTTATATATCCTAAATGACTGATACATAACTATTTTATATCGTATTATTATCATGTCAGAAAATGATGTTATATTTTGAGATGAGGTTTTTGGCATCAACAAAAATCCGCAGCCAAAAAATTGAAATTTTATTATCTGCGAGAGAAACTCAAAAAATCAGCTTTTAATAACAAGTTGCCATCCCATTTACAAAAACTCTGATTTAAAGAAAATGAGTTAATGACTACGGCAAATAAAACCTAGAAAAATGTCATTGTGAGCACGCGATTATATGAAATGAAATAAATGGGAAATGTGATTTTTTTAAACCACAAATGCGAGACAAAGATTTTTTTTTTTGGATCGTTTGCAATACTAAAGTGACTCATTCAATGAACCGATTAAAATGAATGAAAATATGATTTAACTTGCACGAGCACGTGGTGCTTGACCGTTCAAGAAATGATGTTCCGACATGATACATTGAAATATGCATAACAGATTTCATTTTAATCTTTTTTTTAACCTCTTTTAAATCATTTATGTCAAACTATGTAAATTACAAATATTTTTTAAAAATTGACATAATTTTATGTTATTTTGAGTCTGTTTATTTACATATATGTTTGGCGCAGAATGATCAAATTTAGTTCCTATGCCATTAAACATCAGGATCATAAAAAAAAATATCTATAAATTAATGTCCACCATTGTTTGAATTTGGAAATTTTTTATTACGATAACTATTAAGCACTGACTTTTATCCGAGACCTCGTACGCGTGGAAATTTTGATGTGTATGCACCATGCGATAATAGATAAACATTGAAAACTCTTTGAATTTTATTGCAATAAAAGAAACTTGCATAGAAAGTTAAACAAAACGTTGTGTTTGTTTGTTTTTTATTGTCAAAATTTAGGGTAATTTTCCGACATCTAAACAGATGTTACAATCAAAGAAAATTCTTTGAAATTTGCGATAAACAAATCTTTTACCACACTTTGCTGAGATGTTAGAAAACAAAATACCAAACCAATTAATTAAATTCAAGTCCGTATCCGTTGAAAATACAGCTATCAACAACCAGAACACACTGCGCATGCGTGAGTTTTCTACATCTCTTGGTGTAACGTTATGCAGATTAGAAATTTTTAATTTCCTTCGTTATGCTTCATTTTAATTCAAAAGCATTTCAGAATGAATCCTAAAGGTTGATTAATTAACAGTGTTTAATTTTAAATGCATCAAGGATTAAGAAAATAAACAGAATCGTTTGAAATAATCAATCGAAAACATGTTAAGCCTAACTTCGTTACCGTAGGGGAAAAAAGAAGGAAAAAAAAAACAACCCTAAAGTCTTACCCATTTGGCGGTTGGGAAATGAAAAGATTTTTGGCGGGAAAGTCAGTTATTAATTAATAAAAAAATTACCACTCAATTAACCAATATAAATAGCAGCTTCTGTTCTATTCTGGACTATAATCTATTACTGTGCCAAATTTCACCAATTCCGTTCAGCCGTTCTGGGGTGTTTGACTAACATCATACATCCATACAAACGTTCACATCTATATAAACAAAAATGAATCGTCTAATATGTTGCTAAGCGCAAAATTCGAGAACGACTCGACCAATTCGGCTAATTTAAAAATATTTTTTTTTTCGTTACAACACGAAGAAGGTTCTTACAGAGACAAAAAAGAGAAAAATTGCTAAGGATATAGTAAAAACGACAATTTTCTTACTTTCCCGCCAAAAATCTTCATTTTCCCACCACCAAATAAGTAAGACTTCAGTTTGTTTTTTCCCCACGCTAATGAGATTAGACTTAGCATGTTGTCGACCGATTATTTCAAATGATTCTGTTTATTTCTCAATGTTTGATACATTTAAAATTAATCATCGTTAATTAATCGATTTTTTCGGATTCATTCTGAAGTACTTATGAATTAAAATAAAACAGAATAAAGGAAATTAAAAATTTCTAATCTGCATTGGGTTACCCCGATCGACATAGAAAATTGACGTATGCGCAGTGTGCTGTAACTGTTGAGAACTGTGTTTCCGTTTGAAGTAAAAGTTTAAAAATTATGTGTATAATACTGTAGCAACTATTTCTCTCTCGTTTGACAAATAAAATAGGCTTACTTAATTTTAAAGACAGATACTAGATTTGAAGTTCTGCTTATTTCAGATACGCGCTGTAAATAAATTGCTTTTAGGTTAGTTGTTTTTTTGTGTGTCACAGATAAAGGCTAGTATATAATAGTAGTATAGATTACATAAAATATTTTCTGGAACTTCTTCGCATAAGATATCTTGCCAAATAAACTGGACTCCCAAGGTGGCCTGTTTACTATGAATTGAACTTATTTTGCAATTCCTAAATAAGCTGTATGAGTGCTTTTTAAATATATATATATATATCTTCATTAAATTCCTTTTGGCAACTTCCGAGTGTGGTGCTCTTGGAAATTATCCGCTGGAGTTCGACACAAGGGATGACGAGACAGCAAATGAGAAGGGGCGCTGCCAACTGTTGCAAGGATGCTCGAGAAACCGACTGCAACAGATGTTGACGTGAAAAGAAAGGAGGAAAATTCGCTTCTATTTGCAGCCTGCGTATCGAGGTTCCCCCAACACCCACTCAGATCTGTGGGTGGAGACATGAAATAGACCTAACACGAAAACTCTTTTTCTACTTTCTTTGTGCCTGTAGTAAGCTGAACGCAGCATTTTCATAAAAGAAGTGCCACCATCAATTACATAACTAGATCTCATTTCTTTTCTGAAATGTCATTTTTTAAAAAGAAAGCGTCGATAAAAATAAATAACTAGAGAGTACAAAGTGAATTTTACTTATTTTTGTTTTGTTTTGTTTTTGTGGATTTAGTTGTTAAAAAATGGTAGAAATTTTAATTATGAGGCAAATTATAAATTTAGTAATACATTTGAAGAAAAGAATTATCCATAAAATTAAAGCTCTGTTAAATTTTAAATTCAGTTATAAAAAAAATCTGCTATCTCAAATTTTAAGTTATCATGTGAGAGCATTATGCATTATTATTTTTTAAGTTATCGTTTTTCTGAATTAATTTAAATCAGTAAGCAGTTTTAACTGGTTTGAAACAATCACGTGACTATCAGATTTCGCGTGAGTCAATATTTATTTATTTATTTATTATTTTTATTTATTTATTTATTTTGTAAATCTCTAAATCGGTCGAGCACCAAAACTTTTATCTTAAAG
The DNA here is from genome assembly GCA_026289955.1 of Argiope argentata. NCBI lineage: Eukaryota > Metazoa > Arthropoda > Arachnida > Araneae > Araneidae > Argiope > Argiope argentata. The sequence goes on from JAOUZG010000273.1 coordinate 679,339, forward strand.
TAATTTCTTTTCGAAAATACGTTTTAATTGGTTTGAAATGACCACGTGACTATATTATTGCACAATCTGTAATTTTTAGAAAAGCAGTGCCACAGAGAAAAATATCATACATTCATCCTTCATATCTATCTTATATTCATCATCATATATAATCATATCCTTCTCTGTGAGCAGTGCTTTCCCTTTCCATCTCAAAATTTTCTGATCATCAAAACTTTGTTTTACTAACTAGAAAATTAAAAATGAAAATTTTAAATAAAACTAATAAAATATGTTTATCAAAGAAAAAATCGTTTGCTTTTAGCTTATAATAATATTATTAATTAAAATAAAATTAATTTTAATAACATTTTAACTAAAATAAAATAAAAGCAGTTATAAAATGTTTGAAAAGAAATTGTCTGCTAAATATCTGTTAACAGGTTTAGATTATAATATTTACAGAACAATGCATTGCCTACGGTTTTTTGGAGACATCACAAAACCTCATAACCAAACAAACATCATGTTCTTAGATTATAATAATATTTACAAAGCGAGATGTCCTTAAAATTGAGCTTTATAATGTTAAATAAAAGATATTTAATGTTCACATCATATTATTAAGGAAAGACTCTTCACATATCATATGCATGTAGGAACCAGCAGGAGTGGTCACCCCAAAACTTTCTCGCATATTCTTTAATAAAGATAGCTGTTATCCTAGAATGACATTGGTGTACGATAGATGAAAAATGCTAGCGTGAATTTAACATTTTTGTTGAATCTATCATCCTTGGCGATATATTTGGCAATTAATCCTTGGCGTGGGGTTAACATTATTCGAAAATCAAATTTGTGTTTTAGGCTTATTTTTCAGAACCAATTAGAACCAAAATCTGACACAGAATTACAGAAATGTGCAAAGAATTATAGAAATTATAGAGAAAGAATTATAGAAATGTGCAAATTTGATGTAAAAACCGTATTCCAAATTCAAAAGAAACTGTTTTTGAGTTATCTTTGTCACAGACTAACAAATAACTTAATTTCAAAAATGTTTTTTTTTAGAATTCAAGACGTGGAGATTCCTTAAAATGTCGAGATCAAATTACAGTTTTTTTCTCTATTCTTCATTAAAAAAAATAGCAAAAGATTAAGAGCATTTGTTAAATTATAGCTATTGAATCGTGGGTTGATGGCATCGACTATGCTGTTGATATTGCTCAATTAACGATTTTCTGTTCTGTATGTGCCGCTCTTTGTGGGCACCTCAATTTAAAAAAAATTCTCATTTAGCATATCTCTAATTCTAGTTTTATTCTCTAATTTAGTTTGAGTTTTCATAAGATAAATGAATTCGGAAAAAAATTTCTATTTAATAAAATTTACCCAATTTATTAACAATAGTTTTCTTTTCACATCAGAACATTTCATAGATTGATTAAAGAAAATACTATCTAAATTATATGAGATTTTCCATTATGTACAATTTAATTTTAGTCAAAATATATATTAACCTAATATTACATCTTATAAGCTTTATTTTCATTTTATTCAAAAAAAAAAGCTCTCAAAATGTAAATGTTGCATAGGATTCTACTGGTAGGGATATTTTTTAAGTAAGAATGACATATTCAGTAACATATTTATCATTTACGAAGTTTGAAATATGATATTTCTTTACTCTCACACTTTGGCTACTTCTCAATTCGCCCTCCCGTTTCCTAATGAGTCGAATTATGCCCCTAATTTGTTGTCGAGTAAAAACGATGTAAGTTGGAAACAAATGGTTTGGCAGAGCTTTTTTTAATACATTAGAAACTCGAGATTGCTCACTAATTGGGGCTGGTATTTGTTCGCATAATGAAAAATTTGGATTACTGGAAATTATCCAATTTTTTTAATACACCAAATGCAGTAAATTAGTGTCTTTTGATGTGAGAAACGAGAATGGAAATAGTCAGCGATGCTTAGCATAGTATCATGGATCCGTAAGCAAAGATAGTGAGGATAAGGAACTTGAGCCAGTGTTATTTATGGTTGCTATGGAAACACTCACTAAAAACAGCTTGCTGAGTTAAAATGGGAGGATTTGTTTTTGTCGTTGTTTAGCTCATTCAAATCGAATCAGGACAAATCTACAAACTTCTCTTCAAGTGATGAAGCACTTCAACATCTACTAACTTTTTTGACCTCATCCAGTTGTGACCTTGCTTTGTGACTCGTCCCTTTTTCACCACTCTGTGTAGCGGAAATGCTCCATCTTATCTTCATTGGAACTCTCGAATATGTACTAAAGTGCACCAGTGGAGCTGCTTTTAACTGTTAACTGAGTGAAACTCCAATTTGTATTTTTGTGCATGCTTTTCGTGTTTATTGAAAAGATTTTTAAGATCTTAACTTCTGGAAACCGGGGATAAAAGTCATTGTGGTTATAAATCCCCATACCTTATATCTTTCAAGTTTCAAGTCGAATCAGTGTTCATGTCAATGATTTTGTATGCGTTATCTTACCGAAATTGATCATTGAGACGATCGCGTTGAAGTGTGTTTCGTATGCGACAACTGCCGATACAAGACTGTGGTCGAAGTTGCAGTGCAGTACGACTGTTGTCGTTAGACATCATTTCTATGCTAAAAATCAAGATAATCCTAAGAAAAGTGAAGAAATTTATCGACATAGATTGTATCATAAATATCTTTTCAGTATTTCATACTTTCTCCGGCAAATGTCAGCATTCACCCTAATGCTGAATAAAAATAATTTTTCTATGTTTAACAAAAAAGAAAGACAGCTTTTTTAATCGCACTTTATAACCAAATTCTATTATGTATTCAAATAGGAGAAAATTTTATTAAAAGCACATGCATATAAGTTGTTGAACCTAAAATGGATAGAGGATTCTAAAAATAAAATAAAAAAATTACACAGATATCAGTTTTAATTAAATTTTTTTATATGTCTTTTGCTTCTATAAATGCATTTAGTCGTGGGATACTTCTTATTGTAATAACTGCGTGTGTACCCTTATTCTCCGTTCTCCAATCATTTGTTTATCTCAGGGTTACTTCTAAAGAAAAAACATCTTCTATGGAAAGTGAACTTTCTTTCACAAATTACGAAATGATTTTGAGTGTAAAGAGGATGTGATTTTTGTTTTCTATATTATAGAAATCAGAATTCGCCAACAACTGCCAACATATTTCTGGAATCGCTAGATCACGCTTAGTATGTATTCGAACGGTATCATCCATTTGAGCAGAAGGGAGCCGCCTTTTCCACACATCTGACTGTTTTTCTCGGTTTCTTGTTCCGAATCTCAGCAGAGCTTATCTGTGCTTGTTTCCCATCAGAACATACCTGCGTTTGGCTGATAGTCCAAATGTATGAAAATTTAACAAAACATAGATCGTTTATGGACATAATTTTATCTATCGACATTCAAAGGAGAATGTTTGCTGTTCGCAGTTTCGGTCTTTCAAGAATATATCTAATTTCTACAGTGTATAATTTCAGTTCCTTAGGTCTGTTAAATTAAATTACATTTTACTTATTTTTAAGATAGTAACATAATTAAATTATTCTATAATATTAAAAAATTTTACTCTCTTATGTCCGTTTGACAAATTAATTTCATGAATGAATTTTTAATTCTTTTTCTATATTTGGAATTTTTCTAACTTAATTTCTGAATATCCAACTCGATTCCCGATTCATGTTTTATTCGGATATTTGTGGTTCTACAATGAAATCCACCATCGATGAATAACTAAATGTTTACATGTTGATCTAGTGTGGGTCCTTCAGCATTTTTTCCCAGTGTATCTTAATCTTTTTAGGTGATATGCTGTTCTATAAATTCATTAAATAGTCTGGAAAAGTTTAATCCACATTTCAGAGATATTTGTTTAAATTTAATTGGTAACACTTTTTCTAACAAAAAAAAGTGATGCGTATCTTTCGGAAAGTGATAGGTTCGTTTCGAAGTTTAATTAATGAGTAGTTTAAAAAATTTCATTTCTATGCTTTCAAATAGCATTAACTTAAAAATTCATTTAATTATTATTCATTAGCTTTTGAGAATGATGCCTCATCGCCGACTTAATGTGCACATTAGTCTTTTTTTAAAATTTAATTGATAACTAATATTAAATCAATTTTTTATAATTAAAAGCTTTAAAATATAAATGAGAATAAATATAAAATAAGAATAAAGGATAATAAATAGAGAAAATTAAATAATGAGGTAGGAATTGAGGATGCGAAACTCTTGAACACCAGTTCTGAGATATTAAAATGAAAAACTGTATGTATTAGGCCATAAACAGGAGAAAATAGCTTATACATCTTGCTGCATAACAAGTAATATGACCGAACACGTATGTAAAAAGGAGAAAAACTGCTCTCCCTTTTTTTGAAATTTTTTTACTTAATTATTCTTAAAAAGAATATGTTAATCGCAATTTATTTGGGCCACGCGGATAATAAAATAATTATTTCATTGTTAAAAAATTAATTATGAAAAATAGCGTGTATTGGAATAAATAAAACAAATGTCTTACTGGAACTAGTGTTAAAAAGTATCGTGATGAAAACACAACAGCAATTCGACTTCCAAATATTTATTCAAGCACAAAATCTTGGAAAATTCTATAAAATACATGTGTACATTTGTCCACTCGTACCAGACGGTGTAAAGTACTTTACAGGGTGGCATGGATCACATGTGAATAGCTTGCGTAGCGACAAAGAGCAATAAATAATCAGACCACACAATCCAAACATACAACTTTACCCAGCAAATCGGAATACCCTTGGACAAGGAGATCAGTGGCAATTGCCTAAGGACACTGACCTTCAAATTATCCCTATTCTCACTTTTACTCCACATGTTAAACGTATGCAATAGTACTTATTGATAATAGATAATTTCAATCCGTGAAATACGTTATTTATATTATTTTCAAACTTTAAATATATCCATTAACTCGCAATGTAAGTTAACAAAAACTAATTCAAATGCCACAAGCATTGATAGATAATTATTATTTACAATCCATTGCTAATAAGTTAAATAATCAGTTTTTCTAAATTGTTCAACGGTCTAAAAGAATAAGCGGATACAGTTGGCGAACTTTAAGCAATTTTATCACAAAACAAAATCATTCAAATATTTTAGAACACAGTTATTAGGAAAAAAAATATCGCCAATGATAAAAAAAATCCAAGCATCCCGTTGAACATCCTGGAATTAATCAAATTAACAGGAACTTCTAGATACATTTTCATACAAAAATCCCAGATTTTTGCTTTTATTTCGTTCCCAGATACTTACTTCGCATATAACGCTTAGTGCAACGGTTCTTTTCAAATAGAATTTTTCACCCTAATTTTTTAAATAGAATTACTAAAAGAATACATTTTTTTTTGTTTTAAAGTTATAATACAAAATGTTCCTTTTGGACTTCCTTTAATTAAGTATGCATTTTTTTACGAATAGTGAATACGTTCAAAATCAGATACTTCCATCTAAAACTAATCAATAGTTTTTTTTAATAAGTTTAAATTAATTTCTTAATTTAAAGAAAACAGATTACAATCCTTCTCAAAATGTATAATCTTCCATCAAAATCTTCAAATACCTCTTATATAGGTAATACTCATACTCATTTTAAACACATGAAAGTAAGCAAAGAAATAATGCTATAAACAAGGAATCTAAATTCGTATTTGTACATTGACTCCTTTCCCAAACAAAATAACTGTCAATATTCCATGTTACACTAATTCTATAATAACAGCAAATTCACCTTATTCCACAAATCGCAGATTCAGATTCACGATCCATTGAATTGCTTTCTCTTCACAAACGCAGAGAAAGCTCTTAAAACTATATAAAAAAAGGTTCGACGTAAACTGTATAAATTATTATACAGTTTCGTGAACCTTCATTTTGATCCTTCTATCTCTAACAAAACACTTGACGATTGAAACAGTTTCTTGGGGGGAAATGCACAAAGTACGGCAGCAGTTCGTTGGGGAAGAAAAAAAATATGCATCCTTATGGCTAGAGTCTTTATCGTCCAGGTCAAGTCGGCCACTGTACATATGAAGAAAATATTACATTAAATACAGAGTTTTATATAAAAAAAGAAGAATATTTTCTCTTCAGGTGATGCTTTAGTCCATAGGGAGATTAATGGTAGCTTCCAGAGCTCACATTTTTGCAGACGATTTCGTCCTCTGAAAAAAAATAATAAAAAGACCTTTTTTACTATATAAAATATTTATTTAATTCATAAACTGCATATGTTTTATTAATCTAAAGATTAATATTAATCTTTATTAATATGCACATGCTGAAGCAATATGTAGATTTCAAGGAATTTCGAAAGCAAACTAAATTTCACACAGTAGAAGTTTCCTGAAAATTAAAAAGTAGAAAAAAATTACACTACAAATACCCACCCCCGCGAGTTGCTTTCATTATGTATTTTTCATAAGTTTCGTACGAGCGATAATATACTATTCGTGTTCCTTAGTTCCTTCTTTTTTATGTTATTCGTCTTGCTTAATTGATACACAACAAAGAATAATATTTATAAAAGAAAACTATTTTTCAACGAAATAATTTTTTATTGTTCTTTCTGAGCAATAATAAAAGAAATCGGATAAAATCACTTCTTCTGGCTAAACTGTTACATTTACATTTGAGGATTTTGTATAATCATTATTAAAACGGATTTTCATTAGAAGTCCCGAATTTTTCAACTTAAGTTTCTAACAATGTTTAGGGCTTATTTTCACACGGGTGTATAACTTTGACTAATTCAGCTGCAAAGCATAAATGTCTTTTAAAAATTTTTGGAACCTAAACAAATACTTTCTGCAATTATGTATCAACAATATGGACACATGCATATAAAAATTATCTTTATTTCTCGGAGACAAATGATATCTCTGTTAGAGGGCTTAATATTTTTAGCACTTTATATGGAATAAAAGTACAATGATTTTGCTGCTGTGCTGCCATCTCTTGGGTACAAGATATAATTTTGGATATTTGCCCCCCATATGATTGATTTTGAACTAGAATTTCGAATGAAATAATTGATATTTATTTTTAGAAAAGTTAGGTAATTCAATTATGTGTGTTACACACATCAAAAAATTAACAAATACTTTTAACTCTTTTTAAAAATGGAACAGATCTTTGTTTTAAGAAATCTTTGTGCAGTAATTTTGCCAAATAAGCTTCTTATTGATCAAGAACGATTTAATCTACATTCAATTATCAACTGGATTATAAATTAAGTAAATTAAAATTTCCATTTTCTCTGCAGGACAATGAAACAATAAGAAATGTAAATAATTTTAAAACTAAAGACAAGTTTGTAAATCTTTACGATCTACTGCCCTATTCTTGTTTCGTAAATCGTAAGTACATACATTGCGCAGATAGGCTAACATCAGGATAAAATTTTGCAATAGATTCTCGTGCTTTTGAAAAACTCGAACTGTATAAACTAGACACTGAACAAGAACATCGTTTGAGTTTTTGCAAATAAACATTTTTTTCGTCGACAAAGCTTCAAATTGCCCTCCTCTCCGATTTTGAAACAAAAAACAGTTCTCGTCCGCGACAGGACTCGAACCTGCAATCTTCTGATCCGAAGTCAGACGCCTTATCCATTAGGCCACGCGGACATTTCATGTCTCTAACTGTTATCAATGAGCTGAAATATTTCAAGCCTTCTTTAAATTAAAATTTGCTATTTATAAAGCAAAGATACACGTAATCAAAGTGGTGATTAAAAATTATCCCTTTCCGGACAGGATTGCAACTTTTATTGATCCATTAGTACCACGTGATAGGTTGTAACCCTGGTTGAGCTTTATATTCCCGAATCCGCTGCAGCATCAATCGATATCCAGGACAGGATTTAGGCAGGGAGGGGAGGTAGGGAAGAAAACAATGGCGGGTAAACAAAATTCTTCCATAAATGACCGTTACTTCATTGAGACAGTGTTTAGATAAAAATATCAATGAAATAACTGAAATATAGGCAAATATTGCATACATGGAATAATTAATGAAATAGCATTCGCTTTATTTTTTTATTTTAACTATAATTTCCTAGCGATATTATCTGTTTTGGCTGCCAACGTTTGAAAAAAAATATTTCACAATTTAATACAGAAGAAACTAATCTACAAGTAAAAATTAAGATCTAAGAGAAGCAAATAAATATATTATTATCTTTTATCATTTGATCTTTCAAAATAAAATTATATCCTCGTTTTAAAAATAATGTCAAATATTTATTTTTAAACTAATTTTTTTCGGATTAAAGCTTTAGAAGCATTCCGTATGAAAATTCGAATTTTCCTTTATTTTATTTACATCTTTTGAATGGACGTGCGATAGAGCCATTAAATAAGAGAAGTAGAGGAAATGTATGTGGCAAAAGAGATGCCAATAGAAGGAAGAAAATAACCTTTGTGCCAAATTTCTTCTTATTGACATAAGCTGACTGCGCAATCAGCTAATATGTTTACTTACTTATTATATAAGCAAAAAAGAAAAGGAAAAGAATTTATTTTTAGAAAATAGAAATTAGAATTTTAAAACTGTTTAGAAACTTATTTTTTCTTTTATATGGAAAGAGGAATTTGGGTAGTTTGTTTTTTCTGCAAAGAGATTATGTTCGTTGTGAAAGTAGTTTTACGTTTTAATGGCTTCCGTGAAAGTTCGAATGGAAGCTCTAGACAATCTACAAAGACGTATAATAAAATTTACTATATATGATCAATGAATAGCCTCAATTGTTCAAATATTTTTTTTCTTTCTTTTGTTGAATTCAACCCAGAGCTAAAACAATAAATTTATTGCAAAATCATAAATACAAAAATAAAATTACAATTAATAAAAATATATAATTGTATGCATAAGTAATATTAATAAATTAATAATTAAATTATGAAATTAATTTTTTTTCCAGAAAACTATTATGAAAATATGCAACTGTATGAAAACTAAACGTTAAAAATAGAAAAAAAATCATTAGTTTTCAAATTTGTGATGTAAACAAATTAAGCTCTTTTTTTTTGTAATTATATTCCGCATTAATATAAAAGAAAACTGTGAAACAACTTTGATAAAAAGCTTTTGAATACTGTTAAAAATTATCAAATTCTTGAAATTAACTTATAAATTTTATACTTTTATTCTTAAATTTTAAGAATTTATTACTTAACAAAAATTGAAGCTTAATTTTTATTTTACATCTTCTACAAAAATTTATAATATTATTGTCCAATTGTGTCTTTTTTATTAGTAGTAGCATTTCAAACTATATTGATGGTAAAATTGTAAGACAAATGAAATATATGTCATTGATCTAGGTTGGCGATTTCTCTGGTATTTTAAAGCCAAACATTTTTCTTATAATACAAGCTCCTACGCTAATTCAGAATCTTGACTTTCAGAGAATCTAATTATTATATTTTTTTTTATTATTTCTTAGTGCTAACCTTTCTAGGAAAAATGAGAAAAAAAAATGAGAGCTGAAAATCATTTCTGAAACAACAGCTTTCGAGTTCGGACTTTTTATGCAGGGTTTTAAAAACAAATAGAGTTCCTTAGAATTTGTAATTTAAGAAACTGTTCTTTTTATTTATTTAAGCTATAATCTTAAATCTAGTGAAATTTAAATTTCAATAATACTTATTATTCTTCCATTTTGTATTTCTTTCTCTTTACGAAATGACCATTAATTCGATTTTTAAAATTGAAAGTATTTCTATTCTGTTATGCGCCTTTAATTTTCAGATACATTTGTTACAGTTCATATTTGCTTCTAATAAATAAAGTATTTTTTATAAAGTTTCTAAGAAAAATAAGGTTAAATTTCTGAGAAATTCTTATTATATGAAATGTCCTCATCTATTGTAGGGATACTTTCTATTTCATATAATACTTAATGCATAATTCTATTCAATTTTAATACGAATTTATTGATGGTTTTGTTTAGAAAGAAAGTGGAAGTTGGCTATTTTAGATAGTTTTTTTTTTGTCAATTCATATCTTTTTTTCTTACATCATTTCGATTATTCACTTTTTTTGTTATAAGTTTGCTATTCCCATTGTCCATTATTTGGAAATCTTTTAAGTGATGAAGCTTATTTTTCGTCTCACCTGTCTTCAGAAGACCTGTATCCTATGATTCTCCCTATCGCAGACGATGACACTGCCTCCACTGGTGACAGCCAAACCTTCGAGGCCTTTGAACTCCCCGTCTCCAGATCCCCATCCGCCAAAAGACTTCAGGAAAGTGCCATCCGGCTGGAAGATCTGAACTCGGTTGTTGCCACCGTCACCCACAATGATATACCCTTGGTCGTCGACTGCCACACCCTTAGGAAACTTAAATTGGCCTTCGTCCGCTCCTTCCGAGCCGAAGGTGGTGAGACTGCGACCATTCACATCGAAGATCTGGACCCGGTGGTTGTTAGTGTCCGACACCACCACGCGGTTGGTGTTGGTCACCGCAATATAGTGAGGGTGTTCGAGTTGACCTGGACGACTTCCCATGCTACCGAACTTACCAACAAAGGTACCGTCGGATTGGAACACCTGGAAGTAAAATAACAAAATTAATTAGAATTCTGAAAGTGAAGAGGAGTATGTAGTCGAATTTGCCACTGAATTTATTTTGAATTTATCAAGATATTATTTTGGGTCTCACCTATGAGTTCATTCAGGAAATTTTGCTGTTATCAAAGTAGTATGTTATTCTTTAAAGTAAAGAAATTCCAAAATTGATAAATACAAAATGAAGATACAAATGAGAATTCTATTGAGAATGCAATTCCAACAGCTAAAAATTGAGTTACCCGAGCGTGCAGATTCTTAACAAATTTTATTATTATTTTGTCAATGAAGTCAATTTGCGCAATTCTCTTCGTTATAGAATGTTCAGCTAAGGCCAACTTAAAAGGTCTCATATGCTTTTTTTTTCAAAAATGTTAATTAGTTTTCAAAATTAAACCACAAAATCCTTCTAAAGAAGAAATTGACTCTCTTAAAACGCATTCGAATAATATAATTCGAATTCCTCCTCTGAAATTCTGCTAATATTAGATGTAGATTATTAAGTATATTTCTCAAAAGAAGCGAAATAATCATTTTCAGCTAGGATCAAAAACAAATATAGAGAATGCGTCTGTTTTTGCCCGCTTTAAATATTAATTCATCAATGAAAGAGAAAAGAAAAAATTCCGAGCAATTCATCAACCCTTATGATTTTTTTTCCAGCAGGTACATTATTTAATTTTGCTCATAAATGTTAAATTTTTTGAATTTCTGAGTTCATTTGGCAGTGAAGCACTGTTGATATAACGAAGAATCGTTAGCTTAAAAAGGTTTATATACTAAAATTAAAGGTGAAAAAAAGCGTCGCATTTTGCTACCTTCCTGAGCTATTATAAAATAATCTATTTTTATTCCCAATAAAACGCACAATGAAATTTAGATTCCTTCAAAACATTTGCCGTGTATTATGTCAGAAGGGCATGACTAAATTAAAGGAATTTTTTTCTCTGTTAAGATTGAAAATTACCAAAGAATACCAAAGAAAAACGTCATTTTTCCATCGCTTTAATGTTGTATTGTAATTAAAATAGAATCCATAGAGATAGCTCAAAAATTCTCTGTTACAAGGACCAGGAGCTAATCAGTTCTTAACAATAGCTAATCAGCTAATTGCATTAGGAATTGGTTCTTTGCGCAATTTATTATCTAAATCGGGAATTCAGCTCATGTCGCCAACGTCAACCATCTCCTCTAAATAACCGTAAAATATTACGCAACGTGGTTGCGTAGGGGAAGGGAAATTGAAAAGAAGCCAACAGAAATGACACGGCACATTGCTGTCTTTTGCATGAAATCGTTCCCTTGTATTTCGGAGATTTGTTGGAATCAAAGCTGAAATTGATCAATGACACCTGTGCTAAATAATACACTGTTTCACTTGCTTTCAGCATTTTGGATAATCTGAATACGTCAAAACACTATGGGACGGAAATATACCTAAACTAAACTCAAGAGTAGAACATTTAAATATATTTTTGTATTAAACGTGAATTATTCAGAGACAAGTAATATATATATAAAAAAAATTAAGTCTAATCCTACTTAGATCAAAGAAAAAAATCGTTTTCATTACTTTTTATAAGATAATTACAATTAATATAAATAATTGATCAAAAACTTATACCTGGCCAAAGCAATCAGAACAGATTCAGAACAAAATCAGAGCACACTCGGTTGGCGTTGAATTTTCAAAGCCATTTGAGGATTCAACACCAATTGAGGCAATGAAAATGAGAGAATTTTTTACGCCAGTTGGGGTAACGCAATACAAGTTAGAAGTTTTTAATTTTATTTTTTCTTTATAATTTTAATTCGAAAATATTCAAAATGAATCTGAAAAATCTATTAATTAACAATGGTGAATTTTAAATGCATGAGACATTAAGAAAATAATTAGAATCGTCTAAAATAATCGGCCGAAGACATGTTAAGCCTAACGTCATTACGAAGCGTAAAAAACAAACTGAATTCGTCATTTTTTTGGCGGTAGGAAAATGAAGATTTTTTGGTGAGAAAGTTAGCTTTTAGATAATTAATAAAAAAATTAATGAATTAATATTTGAAAAAACTGTTTTAACATCAAATGTCATCTACTACAAGTTTAAAAAACGTACTTGAATTTGAGTGGATGAATGGAAAGTTTTTATTAACGATTGAAAGTTTAATATTATTATATATATATTGTGAATAAACTGTTTTAAAAGCCTGCGTTTCAATAAGATACAAATTTTCACAGCTCATATTGGTCACAATACAGCGAATCTTTTAATAATACTGCAAGAATATTTTATTAAATATTATTTATAGAACACAGCTAGCTTATTCTTTTAATTTAAGTTTCTATCTATTGATAGCAACATGGTGATAAAAGCTAATTTTTTTTCATGCAAATGTAACGTTCTTATGCAGATTAAGTTTTGTTATTTTTTTTTTCTGAAATCAATTGTTGGAAAATTAAATTGAATTTAAAAGATGTTTAAAAAATAGAAATGTAACTAATAGGTTTTTAATTTTGAACTATTGAAAAGGCAATTTTATTTTAAATTTAAAAGTGATGTAAAATAATTTTTTCCTTTTATATTTTTGAAAATTATCGCGGCAAAATGACAAAATTTCACTTAATTTTTAGTTAATTACAATTGTAATTAAATTGTTATAAATAATTGCTCCCAGCTACATATTTCCACTCTCAATGCATGTATATTGCTTATTCGTTAATGAGGCAGCCATCCTGGGCCATGGAAGTAAGGTAGAAAAAGACACAAGAACGTTACAACTAGGACTGGTAGGAATATAAAAAAGATGCACACTTTGGCGTGAAGGCCCGTGAAGTTACTTGCCGCAACAAGTATTTCAGGAAAGAATTACAAATCTTTACTTTCTTTCGAAGACAACTTTTCTTGGGATAAAGAAGTTAAATGTCTCCGCTTAATTCCCGAAATGAACATTACTTTCAATAAGATAAGATTACTTGCAAAAATCATGGCAAATATAATACCAAAAAAAAATTCTGAACAAAAGTACAATAATAATTCTATTAATAGGACAAAACTAGACTTCTATATGAAGCTTTTCTTCTAAAATGTATCTTATGGAGGCTCGAAGTATACATAACAAAATACTCAGAATCATCGTAAGTGTACCTTGGATCATAAGCAGCGATGTTATCCAAACAGGTTTAAAAATACCAAAATTACCGGAAACCACATTAAAGAATTTTCTATGAAATTTTCAACTAAGTAAACACTATTAAAATCACTATCATCAAAGATCGAATCCAATTTATTCATAAATTCCTATTCGGAAAATATTCCTATTCATATGCTATTACAAAGTGGTGCCTTCTTCGTAAATCACCTTAAACGTTTCTTGGTACTTTTACTTCATTTTACCGATACCTTTTAAACCATCTTCGCAACTAGCTACGTAACTCTTGTGCTTTTTTACTTCTGTATTCCCGGTAATGATATGAAATGTTTTTATTATTTATTATCAATTTGTTTACTCTTAATCTGAATAGAAGCACTACAGCATAAATATCCAACGTAGAAAATATAGGTATTTGTTAGAAGTTCGTTAGCTCTAGGTTAAACAGTTTGTCCTCTAGAGCGCCAAGACAAAAACTTATTAATCTTTATTATTAATAAAAATAAAGATAAAATTTAAATTATTCTAATTTAATTAACCGAATCATATTTAGATCAGTTTACAGTTCATTTTTTATTGATATTTAGTAATGCATCCATTAATAATGTCCATTCATTAAAGAATTTATTTTTAATAATTTATTTTTCGATTATTTAATAATCTAGAATTCTTATTACTTTAATGTGATTACTTTTGTATATATTGTTCAATTTTAATATTTAAAGGAATATACATCTATTTGCATTTTGTTCACATTCCACTTAACAGAATTTTTTAAAATTATTTTATTAGAAAAAAATTAGAATTCCTGTTCTTTTAATCATTTATCACTTTTGAGACTGAATAAGAATATTCTTATAATTCTCAAGTCCTAAACAACTTGAATTCCTTTTTCTTATGTTCGTTCAGAATTTTGGTAATCCATTCTGGCAACACATCTTTTTTTTTCTTGTTCGTGCTCCCTTTTACTGTTCTTGTTTGTATGCTAACCGATGAAAAAAAACTATAGTAAAACATCTAGTTTTGTCATCTATTTTAATTAAAATATAATAGAATTCGAATTCAATGCATATCACAAGAGTTTTACTTTCCATTTATTTTTTCGTAGAAATCACGACAATTTGCAACATATCTAGAAGATAACTTTCATAAGTGGTGACTTTAGAATTCCAAGGTTTTGCTGAAAAGTTCCGGACATGTGCAATGCAACCAAGAATAATTAAGGTGTGCACTTTTTTTAATACCAATAAATATGACGGAAATTAGCTCAATAGAATTGGAATGGGATAAATATATCTCATGTACTTCTTTCAATTTTTGATAGATTCTCTCTTCTATAAGTTATTTTATCTTTCGTACAAATAAATACAATTTAATGCCAACAAATGAAATGTCTGTTTAATAAGCAATTAAGATCGTTTTACGAGTACTAAATAAAATTAATGCAAATATATTATTTCTCTAAAACTAAATAAAGTACTTAAAATTTCACTTTAGGCAAAATGATTCTTAACTACTTTTTTTAATTGATTATCAGCGGTAGAACGTAATCATTCGAGTAGACTAGAGAAACTATTTCTAGAATTCGATTCTTGTTTCTTTAAATTATCAAGGAAAAGTTCGTGGAACGGATGATAGCAGAGTTGTCTCAAGGACGTCCTCGCAAAAGAAGAATGCACCATAGAAAACGTGCTGGAGAAGTGACAAACTCTTTCTAGGTGTCTCATACGAATCAGCTTCCTACTTGAATGAACAGCATCTGAGTCATGCTTGACTAATATTCTACAGGTATTTTCGCACTGGGAAATCTTCTGAATTACAAAATTTTGTGAATGGAATTGGGATTATACTTATCTTATTTGACAATAAACATTTATTTTGTTAAAGGATTTTGAATACAATTTCAGATAATTTTTAAATAAAACTTTTAAACATGGTAATAATAAATCTCATAAAATCTGTCTATACGAGACCTTTCTGAAATGTAGTTAATAGACGAAATGCTTTAATTACTTTCTCTAATTTAGGTTTTCATATATTTTGTACATAAAAATAACTAATATTATAGAATCTTTAAATACATTTTCTAATTAGCTGCCAATTGGCTTTACCCAGCGATAAGTACAGTTGGCGGTACTAACGTATTAGATCATCGACGCCAACGGTTTAATAACTCTGGCGACGGATTCAAATTTGGCAATAAACCGTCAACGGCAATGAAATCAACAAAATGGCGGACAACAGTTAAAGTTTGAACAATTTTTTAAATAATGACTGTTTTTGCCATCATTGGCGGTTTAGCAACTCATTGGAGATGCTTTCACATTTGGCAATAAAGATAGACGGTCTAATACATAAGTACCTTGTTGGCTAATAAAACCAATGTTTAATTGAATTAGTCGATTAGCTGAAGCTTCGAAATTTTAAAACAGTTTAGTATCATCGAGAATAGACAAGTTTCCGAAATTTCAACAACTGTGTAACTGAGGAAAAAAGTTGATTTCGAAATTTCATCTTGGCAAACATGCAATAAGTATAATTAAATATTTTTTTTAAAATTTGTGCATTGATTGTAATGAATAGCAATTACCTGTATACGGTGGTTCTCCTTATCACAGACATAGATGAAGCCCAGGCTGTCTGTAGCTATACCCCACGGGTAGCTGAACCGACCATCTGTCCGGCCTTCGCATCCGAAGGCTCTGAGAAATCGGCCCGTCGGATCGAAGAGCTGGATGCGGTTGTTGTAGCGGTCCGACACGATGAACTGGCCGATCCGGTTCACTGAGACTCCTGCTAGGCAGTCGAACTCCCCTTCGCCACTACCGTAAGTCCCAAACTCGAATAAGAACTTGCCGATTGAATCAAACACCTGAGTGGCGAAAACAGAGAAAATAGAAACGGTGGTGGAACTGCCCTTTCTGATTAAGAATATCATCATTTAACTAAACAGCCATACAAATATATACTTCACATGCATTTCACTGCTGCGATTAAATGAATGTGGCATTGCTATTCCTGCATAAATTCCTTCCTACGTTAATTTATGCTGCTTAATTCGTGACTAATAAATAATATAATAGGAATCAATGTGTATAGTTGAATATGGTTTAATTAAAAGGTTCAGTGCTTGACTAAATTTATAATTTTATTGTTCGAAGGCATTTTAATAATATATAATCTTTTGTGAGATCAACTCAAATAAGTTTAAAGTCGGTATAAGTATTGAATTTGTTGTATCCAATGGAAATGAATATTTTCTAAAATATGATCATTATTTCAGCAAATTTTATTCCGATATCTACTTAAAATAGATTTTTTTACAAACGTACGTTTAATGCGTAAAAGTATTCTCATTAATATTACTAAGAATCAAAGTGTTTTGATTTGTGAATTCTTTTCATGTGCAAGTTAGTTAAGTGGTTAATTTTCCATCAAATATTTTTGGCGATGTATTAAATATCATAGAAAGTGTTCGATTATTCATTTATTCATAAATCATTTCATTTATTAATAAATAAACCTGCCTTATAATAAACTTTTAAGATTTCCGTTTTCAACAATATGTTTTAAATAAATTGGAACTTCAATATTGTTAAAGCGAATAGTCCCTTAATTATCTTTAATTTATAATTTATTTTACGACCATTTTTGTGATGTTACGTATCTTTTAATAGATTAGCAAGAGTTGTACTTTTTAACATTACTTCTTAAGTGATGTGATCCCAAATTCTATTTTTCCTACGGAAAATTACTTTTGTCTTAAATGTATTTTGTCTGAAATATCAACCATAATGAACATTACATCTTAATGATAATAATATATTCATATATTATCATTAAGGGTGTGTATGTGTCCAAGGTTTATTCAAGGCAAAGTATGAAAAGAGTTAATTTGCATTGCAAAGATAATAAAAAAAATGCCAGCAAATTCTCTTGCAATTCGCAAGCACCAGAGGCATGACAGAAATTCAGAAATGAAAGATGCAGTGATATAGAATGCATAGAGAATTTATATAGTTAAAAAAAGTTAGATTCGATTATTTTAATGTTTTATTCCACCACGGTTTTTATTTTCTGTGCTCTTGCACACATACACACAAACCAAAAGCATAAAAAGGCAAGCATTGATTTTGTTAAGCAAAGCAAAACCAAGCAAAGTACTGATGAAAATATAAAATTACAAATACGCATGGCAAAGTAGAGTTAAATAGTAAAAAAAAATATCTAATATTTTTGTTGGTTCTTTAGTTAAACAATACAAGTGATACAAACAACAACCGCAAATGTAACAAACCACAGTGCATAGAAAAAGAATTCAATAAACGATACTTTAAGCAGGTTTACATCGAAAAAACGTATGTAAGTTTTCTTCTGATCATTCTGTCAAAAAATAAATGAATAAATAATCAGAAGTGTTGAAAACTAACATAGGTAATTTTACAACACTCCTTTTGAGAAGCATATCAATAAAAGAAGCTAGAAATCGAACAAAATCCATGTAGCTATTTTTACTTCAATAAAGTTTAAGAACAATTAAAATTTAATAGTTATTGGAAATTGTTCATTGAAAAATAAGTGCTTTAATTATAAATTCCTAAATAAGTTAACGTCTTTTATAATATTCTAAAGAAATTCAATGCAAAAAGCAACATATTGTTCCTGTTTTCAGCAAGTTTATAAAACAATTGCAAGTGGTATTGCTAAATTTTCAGTTGCAATTTTTTACTTCATATATGAAAATGTCTTAGTTTGCTTCGCTTGGTAATTTTTTAAAAAAATATTATAATTTTTAAATATCTTGAAACATTTCGGAATTTAAATAAAACGACAGCTAAACCTTTTCATTCTAAATAAATGATTTAATCCTTAAGAATTTATGAATGTGTGCATATCTTTGTCTCAAACTTTAATGCATTTCAGCACTTCCTAGTTCTTCCAGACATTTGCCATACTTGCTCCTACTCCCAGAACTATATAGAGGAATATTATTGTGAGGAAAAATTGCATGATTTGACTCCTAATTTATGAGTCGTAATTTTATCTATGTTCATCAACATTTGGATAAATATCAGAAAAAATTTGGTTTTCTCAATCAAACATAGTGGCATCATGGGAATTTTATTCAAAATTACTTCCCAATTACTAATATTATACAAGATGCTAAAACTCGGTGAAATGTAGCCATTTATTATTTCTTATAATGTAAAACTAGTTCTTTTAAAGTTGTCGTAAAATTAAGGCCTTGAGCGACGTTTACATATTAAAGAAATGTTGGTAGATGTGTTGATTTTAATTTTATACGCTTTCAGAAAAACGAGCAAACTCATAAGTTATAATTCTTAATGAATTTTTTCAATAATTTTTGTGACAGTATTATTTTATCTATATTAAATTACTGATTATTCTGAAAAAGTACTTATGAGGGGCTTTGCATAGGGAGGTTTAAAAAGGGTCTGGATTCAATAAACGAGCTGAGAATAGTCAAAAATTGGGATTATTTTCTTTGACATATTTTCAATAAGGAGCATTATCAATTTTCAATAGATATTTTATGCATGGTGCAATTATTTTCGAAAATGAAAACTGACTTTATAAAGTTCATCAATTTATTATAATTATAATATCCGATAAATTAAATAAAAGTAAATGTGAATTCATAACATTTCTTAACTTACTTGTATCCTATGATTGCTGCTATCAGCTACGACAATAGAGTTTTCTGGACCTACAGCAACTCCTCGGGGCCAAGTGAATTGTCCTGATTCCGAGCCTCTAGAACCTATTTTTAAAAGCATTCTACGCTTTTGCATATAGTTGCTTCTGGGATTTGAAAATCCATAGGAATTAGACAAAACTGGATCTCGGCCGGAGGGCTCCTCGTCGGAAGACTCGCTGTCACTCTTATGGAACAAAGAATGAGAACTACGACTTCGAGGCACAACGCGACCAGCCGCATTGCTACCATATTTACTGTTCAAGTATTTAGCCCAGCAGGTATTGCTGTTACTGACCGGTGAATCTGTCGTGGTGGACCTCGTTCTCGGAGTGTCTTCAGACACCCTCTGTGATCGAGTTCTATAACTTGGAACTGAATCTGGAGATTGCTCATCTTCATCTTCTACGCCTGAATTGGAATCAAATCCCAACCCTAATTCGTGGGAGCTTTTACTTCGGGCAAGGAATGGTCTGCGTCGGAACCTGCTGGCACTTGTTTCATTCCCGCTACGTTCTGAAGAAACTTGATCTTCAGAAGCATTGGATGTAGCAAGAGGCGTAGTGGTTCTACTAAGACTATGATAATTGGTCGAGGAGGATGCAGAACTACTATCTGTAGTATCTGTATCATCTGACCTCTTTCGACTTCTATGACCCTTAGTGCCATTTTGGTCGATTGAAGATCTGCGTTTTGTAGAGTCGTTAGCATGCTTGTATTCTTCGACATCCTCATCATCTGAAACCTTTCCTTCTGCTTCAACTGGATCGTCCGAATCTTCTTCATCACTATCACTCAACTGTGTTTTTGAGTTAGTAGTTTCATTGTTTTGGGGTAAAGTGGACGACTGCCTTCCAGTCCCTGTGCTTTGTGAATTAGTAGTATTTTCGAATACAGGGTCAGCAGATTCCTCACTTTCTTCGCTTTCGGTACTGCTAGATTCACTACTTGCTTCTTCCTCATCGTCATCTTCTTCGGTATCTGAGCCACTATTTGCCTTCGGTTCATTTGGAATTGTTGAACTTGGTGCTTGGGGTGGGGCTTCTTCTTCGTCATCTTCATCTTCGCTTTCTCCCTCGGATTCACTTTCTTCCTCTTCATCTGTCTCGTGCATCTCAAGCAGTCGAGGTTCTGGTTCTGGAAGGCGCCTCTGGCGACTGAAAAAGGAGGACTGTACAGGTTTAGGAGGTTCTGGGGCTGGTTGATAAGTTTCTTCTTCTTCGGATTCTTCAGATTCTTCACTATCTTCTTCATCTTTGTGGTGCACAGGTGTTGCTGCACGCGGAGGCAATTTCTTATCCAAGGGTTTCCGTGATGTTTCGCCAGCATCTAAGGATGTGGCCTTGACCATCGGCGAACGAGAGAACCTGGAAATGCAGAAAAATCTCGTATAAATAATTTTAGTATAAATCAGTGAGGAAAATATATGAATTTGGGACTTGTATCAGGTGTCCTTCTCCCTTATTTAGAAAAAAGCACGTTTAGTTGGTTAGTTATGTTAATCTAAACTTTCTTTAGATTAGCAAGTTACAAGAAAACTTCAGATTTATTTCATTTTCATTCTTATTAATAATCACATTTTCTAATAGTCAAAGGGAAAATGATAAGCTGAAAGATGAAAAAAAAAACCCTGTTTAAATTTATAGACTGTAAAATAATAATATTAGGCAATTAATTATAAAAATACTTTATTTCCTCCTACATCTGAAATAGTTTATATAGATGCTTTGATTAGATCCAGGATTAAATTTAGCAGTATGAATTTTTAACTAAAATAATTTCGAACAGTTGCATCTCTTTGTTTCACTTTCTGTACGCGCAATCTGAAGAATTTCTCGGCAACGAAATAGTTTTTTTAAAATTGGTGATACTTCTGATTATTAAAAATTTATTGGTAAAAGTATTTATAGGTTTCACGATATAAAAAAAACAGAAAAAATCCATCATAACATAATTATGAAAATATTATATTTTATCTAATACATTTTTTACATAGAAAAGAAAACAGATTTTCAGAACTAATCAAAATTTTTAAACGTCTAAATTACTCTTTAAGTCTCAACATAACATGAAAAAAATTTCATTTTGAAGTTATTAAATTTGTTTTCCATATTTAAAAAAAATCACTTCATTTTAATTAATTTTCGAAGAATTAATTCTTTGATGAAATAATTAATTCCCTGCTGTACCAAATTAAATTTTTAAATTTAATTGATTGAAAAATTGATTCATGTGTTAGGAGAGTACAAAGACATTTTAAAAAAATCAAAACTATCATGTTTAATTAATAAGCATAACAATATATAAAGAAATACAAGTTTCAGCAAACTAATTGATTTTATAAAGTTGAGGATACAATTTTTCTACCAATGAACATAACCTCTGAAACAGTTATTCAGATTACTTCGTTAAATATTCTGCAAACTCCTAACAAACTATGGAGTTCTTTTTATATGCTATATTAAAGAAAATACTGTATTAAATGAAACAGGTAGAGTTTACCAAGATACCATTCGAGAATTTTTAAACGAAGTCAGATATTAATTCCATTAATGTGGTTAATTGTTAGTGATTATTCATTATTTTATCTAAAATATAGAACAGTAGAGGTCCCGAACTATACAGAACTTTAGGGGTCTCAGGGAGAGGACTTACCCCTGAGATTGGGTAGATATATCTTCTAGATTACTATTACAGGAGAAGAACACATTAGAAGAAGAATCTGAACTACAACAGGAATCGTCATTACTTGTGGGTTCGAGGGAAGAGATGGTAGGCAGAAACGATCTGCGGCAGAGTGGGGAGTAGCGAGAAGTGGGGCTCCTGGCTTCCTCGATAGGACTAGATACTCTGGTCACGTCAGTACTTCGGTACCTATTGTAGTTTGGTCTTTCTTGACCTGTAATATCCAAAGTAAGACGCCTCGTTGGTGTTGATGGCCTACTATTGGAAAGGAAATTAGGCGAGTAACGATTAGTATCCTGTTTAGAACCCTCATCGCTAAGAATTGAGATAGGTCTATCATACCGGGTGTCACTCTGGTGGCGGGTATAAGCATGCCTGCGTGGAGTTTTTATATCTCGAAGCCCCACCAAATCCTTACTATTCCCCACTTCTGTGTCTTTGGAATCTAATTCAAGGTCAGTGTTCGATACTTGCCTGGATTGTATCCTGGGTGGCTCAACAGTTGAATCATCAAAGCTGGTGGTACCACTTAGACGTCCCCTACTTGATGTATTGTCGGAGCTTTCAACCACATCTGGCACTTGTGAAGATTCTGTGGTGTCTACAGTAGCAGGAACCCTTGTTGAATCAGCATTGCTGCTTCTTCTCGAAGATGGGACAGAATCTGTCTGAGAAGAAGTCGGTGTCGTCGAAGAGCTAGCTTGTTGATTTGCTCTCTTTTGACGATCAATGTCATCTTCACTTTGTTGCCTTGATGCTGGCCTTTTAGGCTGTGAAACAGGTGGTGTGACAGGAACAGTAGGAGTTATTGTTGGTGTGGATGGCTGTTTGTCTTTATCTGATTGCTGTAACTTTTGTTTTACTTCATTCTGATGAAGTCTTTCTAAGACTTTGGGAGAGTCTAGAAGTTTAACAACTCCACTAAGAGGTCCTTTGCTAGCGTCATCGAGGTCGAAAATTCTTTCCCTTTGTTGTTGGCTTTCGTCAGCAAATCGGACTGTTCTTCCTTGATGGGGCTCGGAATCAGGCTCTTCGTAATCTCGAGGGTAACGATTGCGATGACTATAATCATCGGAACTATCCCGCCACCGAGAGCTCAACGCGGTATCTTCCCTGGAGTATCGATTAGAAACTCTGTCTTGATAATCA
This sequence comes from Argiope argentata, assembly GCA_026289955.1. Classification (NCBI taxonomy): domain Eukaryota; kingdom Metazoa; phylum Arthropoda; class Arachnida; order Araneae; family Araneidae; genus Argiope; species Argiope argentata. The sequence goes on from JAOUZG010000273.1 coordinate 702,673, forward strand.
TAATCTCTTGATCTTTCGCTATACCGTCGGTAACCATCATTATCTCTTCTATTGCGACCTAGCAGAGGAGATGTGGGTCTTCCACTGTCACGATCATTGTCCATTCTTTGATTGATATCAGAAAAGGAGCGGTTGTCACATCTGCGAGCAAACTGTGCGGCTAAACGATGGTCACTTTGACTTCGCATTAAAGCATTTGAGTTTGGCATCAAAGATTGTTGAGTTGGAACTGGATTCATAGGAGCATTAATTTTCAGTTCTCCGAAGTCTGCTATATTCCGATGAAGAACATCTGGATCAGCTCTAGGTTGAAATTTAATTCTTCTTGTGAAATCAGTGTTATCAATATCAAAAGTACGTAAGAAATCAAGCATTTTCAGAAATATTTGTTTATATTCTAAAAGCTCAAAATCAGACCACTCATAATCATCTTTTATATACTTATCTACCAGTTCACAATTGCTTGAAATATTATTAACTTCAATTTCCAAATCTTCCTTCAGCTTAGAAATGGCTTTCATTTCAGTTTGAGTATATGACTCTAAATCATGTTTCAATTTATCTTCAGTGACTTTTAAATCTTTAGAATATCTACGCACTATGTCATCAATTTCATCTTTTACTTGTTTGCAATTCAGCTGTAATTTTTCAGCATTTTTCTTCGTTTGTGTTAAGGCCTCGGAGAGCTTGTGAAGGCCTCTTCTCACCTGATTGTTTATTCTGTTAATTTCACGTCTTAAAATATCTACGTGAGCCTCTTTGCAGTCTGGACAAATCTTTTTGTCGCAGTGTGCACATTTCTCTACATTCGCTTTTTCACTGCACACACTGCATCGCTCCATACAGGAGGGAGGAGGCTCTGGCTCTTCTCCTGTAATATCTCTATGAAGCTCTAGAAATCGCATGAGCGTAACATTGGTTGGGAACTGCTGTATTCCTTGATAAGGAATCCTGTGCTCTGCACGACACTCTGGGCATTTGATCTGGCGACGAGCATAATCTATGAGTCCATCAAGACAAGGCTCCATGCAAAATGTATGCTGGCATGGCAGCAGTTTGGGGTTGCGATACCTGTCCAAACAAATGGCACAAGTCAGAAGCTGGTCTAATTGACTCCAAGCGGAAGCCATATTTCAGTATTCGGTTTCGCTCGTTTATATCGAATAAAGTTCTTTCCTACTTCCAAATTAAACACAGTTTATCTTAAGAATACAGTTTAGGAAATTATTTCATCCTTTCTTAAAAATTTCAAGGATGCAGTGCGAGAAATTTGACAAGCTTGCTGTAAGATCTGCTTTTATATAGTCTTGGCAAAATGCGGTACTGAAAGTACTGATGTGTTTCTGCCAAAAAAATTAACTCGCTGATTTTCCTGTGGCAATTTGAGAATAATATACACACATTAGTATCACACACTGTTGTTACATACAATGCAAGTTATACGAAGCGTTAGTTCTCTCAGAAAAGCTTATGTTAATTTTAGAGAGCACATTGAAAACAAGCAGTTACGATACACCAGGACATCTTTTAATTGTCTGGTTAGTTTGTCACTTCATCTTTGCAGTGTGGTTTTTATCCTTTTCACTTGAACATTCTGTAGCATTCAGAAATCCATTACAGATAGGGGTTTCTTTTATTCACACCACCCTTTTCTTTGAAATATCTAAAAAGAGAGTAAAAGGTATATTTAAGTATAAGCAAAGGTTAAATTTCAAACAAGATATAAAAATTTAACACATAAGAAATGCATACAAAATCTTATATTACTCGAAATAAAACTAATAAATAACGAGGAAAATTTAAGTTTAAAATATGAATGAAATTCAGATTTATGATCTAAAATATCTAATAATGTGCAATGGACATTGCAATATTAGATATTGTTCATAATTGCAATGCTTCCAATTATGAACAAGCTGAATGCTAAAGTTATTGGAGCATAGTGATAATGCATATGAAATAACTAAAATAAAATCCAATTAATCAATAAAGAAAAATTAGTTTTAATTTAAATCCACTTTTTTATTATTTGTCTATTTACCCAGTTTTTTGCATTGGTTTATTGATAAAGATCAAACAATCGACAAGCTTATATAATTGTTCCTGACTTAGATGACTTTTTCTTTTATCTGTGAATAAATAAATTAATTCTTGAAATCAGTGTGAGATCCTCTTCCAAAAGTTCAAAAGAAGGGAAACATCTAAAGGGATATGTGGGAGTTGAATTTTAAGAACAAATGTCAATCTGGCTACGTTGCATCATTCTTTAAAAAAAATAAGTGTACGTGCTTTTCTTGAGCAAGATTTGATGTTGAAGTTAGTTACAACAAACAGGAAACGCTTGCGCTTTTAGAAAAACACTGAGACTCCGCAGGAAGTATGTATCGACAAAGACAAGATAAAAGGAAATTTTTACTATTTGCTTTCTCTCGTTACTGAAAAAACAGTACTGCAAATGAGTCGTGGTTTCTTGTCGAGTGAAGAACTTAGCTAAATCATGTATCTATTGCTTCATGTTTCCACTCTTAAAGTTGTTGAACTGAAAGTTGTAAAGCACTGGCCGATACAGCGATTTCATTCACTAAATATACAACTGCGGGTTAGATTCTCTGAGAGAGAGATGTTCGAAACAATGCTATCATCTTGCAATCATCTCTGAGTGAGCGAGACAGCTGCGTTTCTATTCTAGTGGACGCCTTTTGGCAGTGCAGTTTTCGTTTCCCCGAAGGGCAAATATTTTTATTGCAACGACTTGACGCAATTAAGAAAAAGAGGGAGAAGCTGGAAAATGGAGAAGAAAGCTTAGTTTTAATTTTTCAGTTATAAGAAAACAAAAATGATTTTTATGCATAAAAATTCGTTCATATGTTTTATTCTTTTTTGTTACGATTTTTCCCATAGCATAATAGAATTGAGGGGAATTTAACATTAAAAAAATACTTCTTAGATGTTTTTTTCTCCTAAAGAGTTTCTAGCTTATGAATATATTCTTATGTTTATAGATATGTGCTTATGCTTATAGATATATGCTTACACTTATAGCTTATGTTTATGCTTATAGATATATGCTTATACTTGTAGGTATAATTTTATGCCTATATATATGTACTCGTGCTTATAGAGATATGATTATGTGTATGCTTAGATATATACTTTTGCTTATAGATATATGTTTTTGCATATCGATATATGCTTAGGCTTATAAATATATGCTCGATCCTTATAACTTATTCTTATATATAAGCTTATATTTATAGATAAACGCTTATTCTTATATATATACGCTAATGCTTATGCTTACAGGTATATGCTAATGCTTATGATTATATATGTGCTAATGCTAATATGTGCTGTGCTAATATATATACGCTTATGCTTATAGATATACGCTTATGCTTATACTTATAGATATACGCTTATGCTTATAGATATACGCTTATGCTTATACTTATAGATATACGCTTATGCTTATAACATTCTTATAGATATACGCTTATGCTTATTCTTATAGATATTCTGATGCTTATAGATATACTTATGCTTATAGATGCTTATAGGTTAGGAATCAAAAATATATACAATACGAATTTAGTCATATTCTTTTCTGAGTACTTAACCTTTAAAGATATTGACGGATTAAAGGTATTTAGTGCTTAAGATGCAGTTACTTCATTAATGTTTCCCATTAAATACAATTTTAATAGTATTAGTCTTTATTACTGTATCAGTATTTGGTATTGACTTACCTGATACTCTTCATTAAAAAGAAAAGAATTTTCACATATTTTTACTTGTATTGTTCATTCTAATTGCTTCCCTTTTTTGGAAATTAATGAGTTTTTATTAACAACTTTAAAAAATATAAATTCTTATAATAGGATAAATACTTTACAATTGTATTTTTTTTCTTCGAGGTAGATTTTTCGCAGCAGTTATTTTTTTAAAATTTTATTTCTCTTATAGTATTGATAAAGCCATTAATTTCATAGACATTTTTTTGCTTGAATTTTTAAAAAATATTTCTTTTTAAATATAGTATATTTATTTACTATTTTATAAATTTAGAAAGCTTTTTTTTTCAAAAAAGACCAAAACACGTTTCTGCTTAAAAAATATTTTTATTAGATTAATTCATTACATCAAAAATATATGTATCTTTCTATTCAACGTTACAAGAACGTAGTTACATAAAAGTTTTAAAATCCCGTGTAATCACATATTATTCTGAACATTGAAAGGTTTCTTCTGAGTGTTCCCTTATATTTCATTCTGGTATATCATGCGTATGCTTTCAGTATTCCATAACATTATTATTTTGAAAACTATAAAATGGCTAAATAAATACTCCATACTTATCGACGTAATCATATGCAGATAATCGATAAATTTCCAAAAGCCAAAATATGAAATTTGCAGTCACAAATAGAAACAATTAAATATGTCTTTGAAACTGAAGATTGTTAAAATAATTATTGAAATTATGTTTGAAATAAGTTTCAAATGCTTTAAAAAATCTTGTTTGATTAAAATATATTCATAAATTTTACATTAAAAACAAATTAATAGATAAAAAGTTTTCTATTAATATCAAAACACTATCTGATAATAACTATACTGTACTTCATTTCATGCATAATAGCGGATAAAAAAATACATTCTATTTGCCATATTATTCTAAATACTAGAAATGTCAATTAAAAATTATTTTAACTTGTCATACCAGTTTTACTGAATTATACTAAAACTGTTTATTCAAAAGTCAAAAATTACATATTTATTTGTAAAACATTGTTTTAAAAAGACACACATTTTGCTTTGAATGGCGGAAAATAAGCATTCTTTTTTTTTTTCAAAATAAAGTACAGCATCTTTCTATCTTTTTCAAGAATTACGTTTTACAAAACGAGTACAAGTTAAATCATTCAAACTCAACGAAGTCGTTTTTAAGAAACTTTTTATTGTTTTCAAATGCATTGTAGCTTTCAATCATTAGGAAAAAATAAAAAGGCAAAATTAATTTTAAGAAAAATGAATTTAAAACTTTTGGAAAATTAAATGTTAAAACTGTCTTAAAGTAACTATCTTTTTACAATTTTTAAAAGAAAGAAATATATTTCCTTTCCGTTTAATCATATTTGTTTATGACGTAAAGCAAAATCAACAATGTAGAACTGGATAAGGTAAAAGAATGACGATTTTAAGAGACAACAATCCAGTAAAGGGAATAAAACTTTTAAAGTGCATTTTATTAAAATGATTTCAGCTAGCATGCATCTTATTGAAACCAATTAATAAATTTCGCATTTCGGAAAATTTCAGTTATGAATGATTAATAACATTTACATAAAAAAACGTTTTTCTTTCATTTATAAATAGTTCTGTTTATTTACAAAATTTCGCCAGGTTAAAAATTGAGATAAATATCGGAATGAGAAATAGCTCGAATGAGTTTATTTTAATTCCTAAAAATAATCAGACAACTGCGGTTTATTTTGCTTACTTCGTCAAGACAAATATTTGTCTCTAAGGATTCCTTTTTAAGTCCATTAAAAACAGTTTTCACTCTCCAGTATTCCGGTTCAATAAACTCACTCTGCTTATTGAGCAGGCCAGACTATCGGTTAAAATAAACTTCTCTCACTCATATGCAGAAGACAGCGTTCCGATCTCTTTGCAGATCCCGGTCTGAATGATGGCCTCTCGAGTCATTAGCCCATCACTTTTTTGAATAAAAAAATATTGCTGATGAGACCAGTAACCAATGCCAAAGTCAACTCCTCGTCCGGAAATAAAGAGCTACACAGTTTTCAAGGTGCACGTCTCCATTATGGGCCCTTATCCCGAAATAGATGACCTAATTTCCTCTTCACACTATTTATAAAGGCAAAAGAGACACAAAGGATTTGACTGCCCAATTAATAGCTCTTTAATCTTCTTTTCTCATTTTGAAAGGAATTTAAACACTTTATAAAAAGAACTTCAATTTCATAAGAAATTCAGTTTACAAAAATTATCTTTATTGCACTCGAATTGCTAAGAAAAGATAGATTATTTTTCTTTCAAAATTAGGAGGAATGCTAGATAGAGTTTCACTATCAGCATCATAATATTCGTTAACATTAAGTTTAAATAAATAGAAAATTATTAACTTCTTTTCTTCAGCCGTTCGTCATCCATCATATGCAAATTTCTGGGCAATTAAATCTTGTGATAATGACTGTCATTATTAAAGGTGCGTGATTAAGTTGAAAGATATATTTTTGGCGATTATATGGAATTTCTTTTATTGAATATTCTTAGTTTCCGAACAGTTTTTTTTAATAATTTCCGAACAGTAATTTTAATAATAAGAAGTAAGAAGGATTTCTATCACTTCATATTCAAAATTTTAAAGTTGTATTTATTCTTTTAAATGAAATTTTATCAAAATTTATATTTTGGTGTACAAAGAAAAGCATCATAAATTAGAAATGAAAGCATATTTTTTGTTCAAATTTGATATAGTAATTTTTCTTTGTTTTTATAATTACAAAATAATTTATACTACAAAATAATTTATATTTTCTTTTAAAAAGATTTAGAATCTGTATTAATACTTAGAAATATACATAAATAATTAAATATTTCATGTTATTTATCAGTCCCACTTCATTATTATAAAATGGCTAGAAATACTGCTTATTTCTCGGTTTAAAAAATAATGAATAGTAATAGGCGTGCTATTTTTTCGAGAATTATACAACCAGATTCTAAAATTAGTTTATGAACAGTAATCTCGGACATTTTCAGCAATTCTAGTACAGCTCCCCTAACCGACATTTTCTGACATGAAATCATTCTTAATATCCATCATATGCTGTCTATTCGAAAGAAGTTTTTACTCTCATGCTGTCTTGCGAGTTAATACGCAATAAATTATACTTTTAGAACGATTTAAAACCTTCGAACTTTCCTTAATAGTCTTATAGGGCAAGTTTCCAAATTCAATGTTTTATTTACTTTTTCTTTAGTGAGTTGCAAAGCTTTATGTCTCTTGAAACGCAAAACAAATGAACGTTTTTCTTTTCTTATTACGTATTTATTAATTCTCGTTAAGATTACTGATATCATATTTTCATAAAATGTTCACATACAACTCATATTTCACAAACTCGAACATTTAGAAAAGTAATGGTTCTTCACCACCTCAAAAACTAATCGAAATCCAAAATTTTTCTTAAGGATAGTATTTTTTTCCGTGAAAAAACATTTCGATTTTAAACAATCACATGATTATCAAAATATGCATGAATCGATATT
>JAOUZG010000273.1:713526-726075 GCA_026289955.1 Argiope argentata
TGTGTGTGTGTGTGTGTGTGTGTGTGTGTGTGTGTGTGTGTGTGTGTTGTAATAGGCATTTGAATACCATAGAATGTTTTAATATGTATATCTCAAAAAGGATTAATTCATTTACACTTTGAATATTTTAACTCAAAGCAAAACTACGAAAGAATCAAAAAAATCTAAATTAGATATTTTATAATTCTGAATTCGACGTATCGCATATAATTTAATTTGTAATTGGGGGGATTTCTTTTGAACCTTGAAGAAAGCTTAATTTCACTTGTTTTTTCAATTGCTAAAATTCAATAAGGATTTTGAAATTTAATCTGTAAGTCATCTTCCATTTCAATATTGAGAAATATCAAATGGTATATTTATAAGTTTTCATCTTTTATGCAATATTTTATTTTTAAACGAAAAATCAAAATTTTAAAATATATATATATACGATTGCACATTTTAAAAAACATTTCGATTTTAAAAATGCAAAATAACTAAGAACTGTAGTTGGAAAACAATATTACGTCAAAATCTTTTGTAAAATTACTGTGGATATTGGCAGTTCTTCAACTTGAACAGAGACCAGTTTTTTCCCCCGCTTTTTTTTCACTTTACTCCCACATAACTCCCTACGAATGTGGGCTGTGAAGGATCGTTTTAAAGAGTTCGAATGTAGCAAAATAAGGAAATTAAGGCGTGTTTTTTCTGCAGTAACATGCTCAATAATGCTATATTTTTAAAATATCGTTTGTAACTTTTTATTTTTTTATTTCGTATTATAGGAAAGTAAGTACAGTAATTGTTAAAAAAAATTCGAACTCGAGAATTTGACGAATCTCTGGTATCAGGCATCATGAAATCCAAAAAAACACATAGCTTTCTGTCAATACAAAACTAAAAAAAAATGAGCTGCATGATGCTGTATGTAGTTCTGAAATGAAGTTTCTTGGTTTGTAGTTTTTTTCCACCAAATTTTGTAAACTCCTATCAAATTGCAAACAAAAGCCATTTTTGGAAAGAATGTTTATTTGAAAATATTGAATACTATCTGAGGGTTAATGAATAGTTTAAAATATAACAGCTTGTCAGATAAAATATAGAACACATTTTTAATATTTAAAACAATTAGTATCAAATTTTAAACTAAATCCGTTAAATGGTTGAGCATTTGTCAGACTTTACTTTTTCATTCATATAAGCAAGATTATTTGAAATCACAATATCTTGGATAAAAGAAACTTGATATATAATTTTGTCGTTAATATTGTGGTTATATGTCAAATTTTTATTATTAACTTTCAATAGAATAAAAAAAATTTCAAAATGCATGCTTGGCTTTTTTTACTGTACTAAGAAGTCCAAACCGGTCATAAGCAAGTCTGGAAACAAATATCTCAGTACTTGTGGCCTTCATTAAGTTCCATATTCTTTCACACTAGGCGCAGATGGACAATATTTTTAAAATAGAGAATGTGAAAATTTTTGGACAGACAGACCACTGGTTCAAACTGCCAGTTTCATTGTTGAAATATAAAGAGTATCAAATTTATCGTAAGCGTCATAAGGGACGTTTTATTGCGTTGTTGCATTGGTAATTTGTTGCATATACATGCATCTATTTTGCACAAGTTCGTTATTAATAGTAGATTATTGATTGTGCAACTGAATTTTAGACAAAAACATAACTAATCTTAAGTTTTCTAGGGAATACATGTAAAATGAATAATTAAAAACAACATTAATAAGAATACAAAAGAAGAATCAATACCAGGAGGCATAAAAAGAATTCTGCAAAAGTTGACATAAAAATAAGTTAAACTGGGTAGGATGACGCTATTACCAAAATATAAAATTCTATTGAAATATTCAATTAAAAATTGAAAGTTCTGGGATTTATTTCCATTATTACTTTATTTTGAAATAAGATTTTATAACTATATAAACACAGTTGATAGAATTTCAGTTAGAACTTTCAGCAGTTTTACTCTAAAAAAATAGCCAATTTTATGTATTTTTATAACTTTTTGATGCTAATCAAACTATTATTTTATAATTTTTTTTTTAAATTCATATAACAATATAAAAATAAAGAATCATGATTTTATTTGAATCTAAGGGAAAATAAGAATTAATTAAAAAAAAGCATTTTATGGCAGAATTTTTTGTTAATTTTATTTGTTATTCTCTGTATTCAAAGTTTCAATATGTTAAGAAATTATAATCTGGTTTCTTTTATTATTCATATGTCACTCTTGCGTCACATTCCAGATAATAATTCAAACTTAAAATATCAAAACTTCATCATGCTTTATAATTAGTGTGTGTGTGTGTGTGTGTGTGTGTGTGTGTGTGTGTGTGTGTGTGCGTGCGTACGTGTGTTTATATTTGATTGAGACGGTAACTTTGAAAATGTAGTTTTTTTAAAAAAAATATCTAAAAAGTAAACTTTAGAGACGTATCAATAATAAAAGTGCATTCGAACCTCTACATACAAAAAATTACAATTTTTGGAAAAATTTCGATATAAAGAAATATATGTTGCCATTTTTTCATTTCTTACAAAATGCACTCAGGCATACTTAATTTTTAGAGCTAAGAAGGTCTTCAAAAATTGAACTAATTTAGAAAATGGCCTTCAAATAAATGAAATTTGCATATTTATTTGGAATTTTCTAAAATTGCTTTTCCGGTACTTTCCACAATTTCAAAGATTTTTAAAATCAAAATTATAATTTTTCAAAGCTGTTTCTAAAATATACCCTTTTTCTGTTCTTCGTACCACTTTTTAACTCTAAAGTAAATTTTTCATTTAAACTTACTAGAATTCATACTCACTTTAAGATATTTCCAGGTAAATAAAGAGAAATGTGCAAATGAAGTTAGGAACACCATAAACTATAGTTCCCAAGTAAGTGTTTAGTACTTTTAAGTCTGCTTTCCTATTCATATACACAATCTTCAGGTACTTTTTTGCTGAAATACTTACTCTTAAACCTTAATTAAAAAATAATATAAAAAGCAATCTTTTATAATCAATTCCAACTTGGGATATTTGTAAAATTTTTTTTAATTAATTTTTATTAAATAATTACAATTGAAGTTCTCGTATTCCACTTTACATCGGAAGGAAGGGGTTCAATAGCTTCTGAGAGGATGGATGCCTGTGCACCCGAATAGCGATCACCTTTGACCCAGCGGACTCTCTCCACTCTCGCCATGGAGAACTTTGCGACCAGGTTCAAACTCGCAGCACTTTTGCATGCGAATCCAACGCCCTACCAACCAGGCTATACCGACCTAACAATTACAACTACTATTAAGGCAAATAACTTTGTTTTTTATTAATTAATAAAAAGTTAAAGAATTAATATTTGGAAAAATAACATTAACATCAAATGTCATCCACTACAAGTTTTAAAAAATTGACTTGAACTTGAGTGGATGAATAAAAAGCGGTTTATTAATGATTGAAAATTTGAACAAGATATATATTTAGGGAGAGTGTGAGCTAAAAGTAGGAATTTAAAAAAAAACCTCTTTCGATATAGAGAAATTTTATTTAATATATGAATATTGTCTTTCTACTAAAAAGAAACATTTGTGAAAAAAAAGTTCGATTGTAATTCTAAATTTTTACTTAGAGTTTTATTATAGTTTTAAAATATGCTCTTAAATTATTCAATATTAGATTAAAAACAAATGTTAGAAAATAATTTTAAATGTTTTTATTAATTTTTATAAGTGATGTTATAAGCCTTAAATAAAGTATTTACTATGCAATTAAATATAGATGAAAATCTTTATAGCAAATGAAAAAAAATTTATTAAGTCAAGTTTACTACTGTCGATGTTTTTTGTAAAGTTCATGCAGAATCTAAATTTAGCTTTTATGACAAGTTTTTTTTAAGATATGGAAATTTCTAAAATATTACACAAATGATTTCCTGATCATTGTTTTATAAGACAGAAAACAAGAGACAGAAAATTTTATGAAACAGCAAGAATTTATGCAGACAGGAGTATTTCTTCTTTGAAATTCTTATATTTATTCAGATACAAAGGAATGTCAGCATTATTAAGTTAATAGTTTCAATAACGCAAAATAATTACGTAATACGAAACAGAATTTCCAAATTTGCTTAATAAAGTTTATTACATTTCTGCTCGAAAAGAACAGTTCTAAATTCTTTAAACGCTACCATTCATATGCCAAATATGGCCTTTTATTTATTAATTAAAAGTTTGGTTTTCTCAATTGTTAATTGACTGTGTTCATTTTATTTTTTCTTTATTTTCTAATTCCATTAATAGGTTCTCAATGATCTTAAGCAAAATAAAATAGAAATTTTGATTTAATTTTTATTTTAACGAAAGTAAAGAAGAAAAAGAATAGTAAAAATTGCCTCCATAAATATGGCACATTTTACATAATATTCATTGTCATGCACATATGTGTTATAATAACAAAGAAATATTTAATATAGAAGAACAGAACTTTGTAAAAATATGAGAATATAAGTTTCTTAAAACTATAGACAGGTTTTTTTCAGATAAGGGTTGTTCTTATTTATTTTTAATTATTTGAATATATTTGAAATTTAATATCAAGGCGATTGTGTTCGTTATAAAAATTGGGTACATGAGCGCTGTAAAGTTAAATAAAATCGAAACTTCAATTATTTTAATTTTTATCTTTCTTTTTAAAATGTACGTTTTATTGAGTAAATTAAACGTAGATTTTGTTAGGTGAAACTGTTTTAACACGGTGCTACTTCTATGTATAGACACTTTAAAATTGACAAGTTAGCATTATCTCCTGTTAAAAGTTCCCACTGTACTTAAGCATTGTAATTCTGTAATGAATTAAAAAAGAAATACGGAGCTCTAATTTAAAAAACGACTTGATCCAAATTGTTTTTATTATTTGTTTTTCATATATTTATATAATTTTTTCAAAATTTTTAGCAACGGAACCCCTATCGTTTCATGCAATTAAAAATGATGCTCGATGTTACTAGAACTTGCCATAAGATTCTTATATAACTAAGCAGTAACAAAAATTATAACAAGTATTCAGTTTTTAATAACTAAAAACGATATAACTACGATATAACTAATATATAAAAACGATATAGCACAATTTTTCTTTTTCTAGTAATTATGATTGAGTTCAATATTTATTAGTGCAGAAATTTACTTCCATATTTTAAACTTTGCACATTCCCTAAAAGTATGTATGTAGTTAATGTAAATTTTGTATTAGTTAAATTCTGATGATTGTCATTCAATAATGATCAAAATGTAAAACTTTTGAATAATTTATGTTATCAACAAATAGAAAGAATTATCGAAGATACAAAAATCGATTAAAATGTGTTATAACTAAGATTTAGGAGTAAGTAATTTTTTATGACCCCTTCATTGCACAGGGGAAAATATTCTTAAATGACTCTATGTGTAAGTATACTCCAGTCTGACAGAGTAAAACTCAATTTTAATTGAAGATATCTGACAATTGTTTTCTGGTGTAGTTTGCTTATAATGGAATTTTATAGGCAAACTTTTTTTTCTTTTCTTATTTTCTGGAGGGAGGAGGCTATTTTTATTGTTTAATTTTAATATTAGAATATTTCATAAAGAATGTACTTTAATATTAAAATGCGTTCAGAGTTATGTTTTTTTAAAAAAACATGACTTTACTAAAGATTTTTAAACAAATGTGATAATTAAATTTGCACGACTTTTCAAATGAATAAAATAAAATCTAGTACTTCAAGGGGATGCAAAAGAATTTTTTTAAAGAAATCACTTAATTTTAGATTAATTTTTTGAGTGTCAAAATGATTATATAAAGCTGGATAACCATCCCCATAGGCTTCAGGGAAAATATTGATTTATTATTATAAATTTCATCATTATATTTTCTAAAACAACATTGCATACTTGGATGCAAAATGTTTACCCTTCTTTTGTGTTCATCGTAAAAGCTACGCACATGCGACTTCATAAAACGATTCCTAAATAATAAAAATAACAAAAAAATGAAGCAAAAAGAAAATAAAAATCCAGTAAACCAATACAAATTGCTTTGATTTGTGATGTCGAATAAAATAATCACTTAAATATTAAAGCATATTAATCGAAGGCACATAAATTTTACTCACATTATTGATTCTTCGGAGCAGTTGCTATCCTATTCGCACAGTCTCTACTTCTAGAGGTTTGTGTGAGGCAAGCGCCCTTCTTGGGGTTTTCCGCGGCCCAGGCAGGCATCCAATGTCAGTCGCTAAATCGGGACGATCCTCTAAAAATATCGTCTGCCCTCACTTGCCACTACTACTACTAAAGTTCACTTCACTCCCTCGCTGCGTCACGTGGTTGCTGATGCCGGGATTTCTTCAAATAAAACTTGCTAACGGTCCGAAATTAATTTGTTGCTTTTTTTCCCTCTCATCCACCCCTTTTACACCTTCTAGGTCACACTCGCGCGATAATCACTTCCGCATCCCCCCTTCATCCACCTCGTTAGAAGCTCAAACTTTGCAAAATCAAGAACCCGTGTTTACTTAGGGATTTGCGCAGATTTGTGTAACTGAAGTAGAGCACGCTGGATTCGTGTGCCTGAAATTAAACAGAAAGCTTGTTGTGACTGAAATTTTGCGACCGTCTTCACTATTTTTAATAATCTGGACGGGGGGAAGCGAGAACGATGACGTCCTGCGCAGAGCGCATGGGCTTAACACTTGGAACGGACTAATGCCAGCCAGATATCAAATGTGGACTGAAAATAAACTTATAGTATAAGTTTTTATTTAAAGAAAAGAAGTCTCGTTGCTATTTCATAAGAAGATGTGAAGATTTATAGCCAAGGAACAAACCTGTCATTCGTAAAGTATGACTTACACTTAACACTACATTACACTTCCGTGTCTAAGGCTCATAGGGCCTCTTTCTGGTTTGGTATAGATGTAGATGGACTTTATTAAAAAGCAAAAAAAGTCATTTATTTGAAAGAAACAAACTAATGCAAAATACACAGACATAAAACATAATAATAAATGATAAAATTAGAATGAAGAAAATCTGGAGCACAACAAAAGTGGATGAATGAAAAAAATTATTAAGTAGAGGGGTTAAAAGGATTTATTATGGAAAAAAAAGTAACTTATTAAATAATACCCAAAAAATATTGATGTTCTTAATCGAACTGTTACAGTTCTCTATAATCAATCCGAAATATAATCATTTTTATGATTCTTTTTTTGGAAGATGAATTGCTAAGGACTTTTTTTATACCAAAAACTTTCTAACGAAGAGGGTTTTCGTAGGTGCCATGAAGAAGCAAAATGGCAGGATGTTGCAAAGTGGATGGGATCGCCGACTTCTCCACAAGAGCAACAGGCATCTTCTGATAAATGGAACCGGTGGAGAAATGAAGGGAATGGACCATGTCCTGTAACAAACAAAATTTCTTCACGAGTCCAGGAGAGTGGTTGAAGTTTTATTGTTTTCATTTTTATATACCAAACGACCAGCGTTTCCACTATCCCAAAGAGTTTGCCATTTCCTTATAAAAATTTTTGGAAGATGATGTTCAAGATAACACCGGTGTTTAGGAGCTTCCATCAATATATCATTGGTAATGGCTGATTTTGCTAGAATATTAGCTTCTTCATTAGCTCTATGACCAACATGGGCTTTGATTAATCTTAAAAGAATATTTAGGTTTTGGAGGAATAGGGACTGGATGTTTCGGACAAGTTGATGAGGGGAATGGGGATCTTGAATTGCCAGCAAACTTGAAAGACTGTTTGTCCAGATTTCATTCTCTTCTCTTCACTAGCTTGTAAAATAGCTGTTTTCAGTCCAAGCAATTTGGTTTGAAACACCGTATGGAATTCCTCTAATTTTTCTTCCCATTCAAGGACTTTCATGCTATTTTTGAACGCACAATATGAACAACCTATTTCCAGCTCTGTTTTGGACTAATCTGTACAGAATGTTAGATTGTTAATCTCTTGAAAGAGCTCATGGATAAGGCATTAGTGATTTAAAAAAAAAGAGTACCTATGGATTCTAATCATGGAAGATCTGAGTACTGAGAGGTATCTTAAGAGATGCCAAAATAATGATGTTAGAAAAAGCATTTTATGAGGATGTTGATCAATTCCAAAGAAAAATAATTGAAAGCAGCTTTGTGTAACATGATACAAATGCAGAGTCACATTTTCACCACTTTCCCTAAGACATCGCTCAGTCAATCGTTGAAATTTTCAAAAAAATTTGTTTGAATTAATTTTATACAGACCTAAGCAAATGATATCCTTTATTTTCTTACTTTTTACATGCGAAATGTAAGTAAAGAAGTAATATTTGATTATCAAAAAATTACTTCTAGAAACCTCTTAAATTCATCCATTTGACCAAACTCCATCAGTTAATATTACCTATTTGCTTTTTTTATTGCCAGTCTGTTTTGTGCATATGAAAGCAACCCAAAATACACAACAAAGATAATAAATAAAAATGTAAAGTGATCTATGAAAACCGATTTCAAATTTTACATATAAATGGTCAACAGGAAAAGGTTCCAAATGCATAGCCAGCTTTCTTTATATGAGATGAAGCATAACAAAACGACTCTTAAGAGTATAATATAGGTCAGAAAAAAATTTCCAGTCAGATGAACTGCAAATTAATAATTGTTTGTTTTATTTTTATATTGGCTTTTACATGAACTCTTCATTAATCCTATAAGAGCTATGAAAAGCAATGGTTGAATTACTAGTTCAAAAATTTTATTCTCAGAAATCTGCTTCATACCGTATTGAGTGAGAATTTAAAATATTCCATTTAAATAATACCCTTTTCCGACTAGATTATTCGCAAAAGTAAATGATATATTAATATTTTAAATTAAATAATTTATGTAACTTTGTCTAAATTGTTTCTTCAGCAAGATATTTCTAGACTTCAAATTTTCATAGTAGGTATATAAATCATAGTTATTGAGGCCTTATGCTGCTCTGTTCATTTTAATATGCATTTCTTTTATTATTAATTTTTGTTTAATTCCTCTAAAATTTGCAAATTGGGGATTACTTTAACAATATAACCGAATTTTTAGCTTAATATAATGGAAAAGCTGGAATTTTTTTTCATGTTAATAGCATTTCAAATAAAAATTTAGATTTTTTTACAGATTTAGGTAATTGAGAATTTAAAATACCCGAATACCTGGTTGAAATACCTGAAATCTATATTGCCAATAATAATTTGTGTAAAGAACAGTTTAGTAATTTTTATTGTAAAACGTAACAAAAAAAAATATTTCCAACTTTCCTAGTGACTTTTATCTTAACTTTGGTCTTCTGCCTGGATTTTTTTTATTTGTTCTCCCTTTGCATTACAATTCATGATACTTCTAACACTAATAAAGCAGTAATCATTCTACTAATACGTTTAATATTCTTTCTGAATCCTTACGATTCTTGTAAGAATTCTGTAAAATATTTTTTTTAACTAAATGAATTAAAATTTATTATATATAAAAAATATTTGGGCAGCAACATTGATAAATCGTTATTATTTTTAAAATTTAAGATGATATGAAAATCAATTTTGCACTGTGCAATATGTCCGAAAGTTTAAAATTAAATTTTAAATAAAGAATTATTTTTAATAAAATTAAAAATTAAATTCCGCAAGTTTAAAAATTAAATTTTAAGTAAAGAATATTTTTAATAAAATTTAAAAAGTTACTTTTAAGAGTTTAAAAATTAAATTTTTTAAAAAAATGAAAATTTTGATTAAACTAAATTTTATTTAACTTTTAATTAAAATTATAACTAAATTTTTTTTAAAAAAATTCATTTCTACATGCACATTTCCACCCTTTAAAGTATATATATGCCAAGTTTGGTAGTTCAATATTAAATGATCTATTAATACAGCACCAATAGACACACATACAAACATGCATTCATCTTTGCTGAGAATAGAGATGAAGTTGATACAAGTAAAAAATTAAAATGTAGCAAAAGAAAAAACTTCGAATTCGATGCTGCCAAACCGTTTAACCTAGAAATACCAAACTTAATTAAAATTTTAATTAATGGGGAATAAACTGAATAGGTTTTTCCAGGATTTTTTCCAAAAATATTATTTTACAAAAATAATTTTTAAACCCGTCCGAAGCTGAAAAAGTTAATTTTTTATAGCATCAATTTAATAGTTTGCAAATATTTTCTGAATTTTGAAAATTCTTCTTTAAAAAAAATGTACAATTTTTTCAACAATAAACTGTTGAACTTCAAATTCAAACATTTTTGTGTTTATTTGTTTCATCGAATATTTAACCATAGTATTTTCTTCCATTACTGTAAACTAAAGAGGAAGCTTTGTTTTTAATATCTAATAATTCACAAATGTAAAAAATTAGTGAATGTGCAAAATCACAAAGCTAAAAGAAAGTAGAACCATGTAATTTCATTTTTAAAGGATCAGATGTCTTGAAACTGGTTTTCATTAAGAAAGTTCATGCACACAATAGAATGAGTAGAACATACGTAAGATTTTTAAAGCAATATGGTTCAAAAATTGGTAATTTGAAGGAACCGTGGACATTATGTCTGAATTGTTTAATTCCAATTAAATTTAAGCAACATTCTCGTCCAGTAGATGTTACATAGGAATTATCACTCAATTAGAATCCGAGGCATATCGACATTTTACCATTCATTCAGTCCATATTGTACACTGTAAAGCTTCTCTTTCATTTATACTCTAGTTGATACAAAGAAAGATATACCAGATTCAGATTACTCATTCTGAAATCCCGAAAATATTATGTATTTCTCTTCAACTGTCTCAAGAGGATTGATTTTATGCTTAACCTAGTCCTTTCTTTTAACATCATGGTCACATGAAACCCGTAATTACTCATGCTCTCTAGAATCTGACAGCATATTTTCATATTGGAACTTCGAAGCCTCTGCCTTTCACATTTTAGAGAAGGCAAAGGGAATTCTAGAGTAAAACCTCTTCGATCCTGATTTGCTTCACATAAAAACGAAATTGTTCCTTTGCTATCATCTAGTTAAAAGAATTAGAATGTTGAAGGTTCGGACAATAGCTAGTTTTTTATATTAATTTTTAGTTGCCTTTTTGTTTCAATTGCTTATGACCCTATGACATCTGAATTTCCCATTAAGGAAAGTATTTGAATATATATTCAATAAATTATTCGTATGCTATTAATTTTCCGAAACGGTGCACTTTCGTCGAGTGTCATAATGAACCTAGTCCCCTCCAAGCTGGGGAACAGAACTTGTAACTTTAATTTTTGATTTCCAGATCCATAAGGCAGAATGAATCTCCCACAGTTCTCAAAAGATATAATTTTTTCCATTTCAGTTCAATGTGTGCCTTGTGTGTTTCTTTAATTCTTTAAATAGTTCCATTGTTTACGATAAATAGCTGGAACTTACCCCTTTCCATTTCAAAGAATATTTCTTTCGTCTGAGAATTCGCAGAGCATTTTTCAATTCAAGAGATGTCACACTGGCATGACATCGAACATTAAACTGCGTGTTGGTTGACGCTTGTATTCTGAAATGATGCAATGCATTCATCTTAAATGAAATGAGGGCGCAGTCACATGCCAAACATATCTGAGTATTCCACCTAATATGTAACTCCGCATTGTTTGTTAAATACATACTGATAGGAGTTTTTATTAAATGACGTAGTAATTATGTAGTTTACGTATTCAAATATCTGCGCATGTCAACTAACAGCTGTGCATTGCTTCGCGCTAATATGTATCTAACTCGGATAACTTCTTATTTCTTCGACAGGACAGATAAAATTCAATATTTAATTTTTATGGTGCATTTTGTATATTGCTTTATAATGAATTCCTTCCATAAGCAATTTTAGAAAATATTGCTCCCTCCATGTAATTAGAAAGCAACATGTTGTCATATAAGTCATGTTGCAATTCATATTATACTGGGATTATGAAATGAACACATAAAAATATTATTACCAGTAAATATATATTTGGAAAAATAAACGGTATTACACGAATGAAAATGTACAGATGTCGAATATCAACTGTTTATTTATAGTAGGAATAATATTAATCTGCTCAAGAAAGTTAATAATAACATTAAAACTGAGAAAATTATCGCAGTGGATGTAACGGAAGACTTTGGCAATGTTTTCTTCCAATGAATGATGATATTATGTTTTTGAAATTTCAATCAGAAATAGAGGTAGCAAGGGCTCTTAACGTCATATCTATGGATCCTGATATCAAGATCTTCTCTTACTACTAATAAAGATGAATGTGTATGTGCCAATGTATGCATGTGCTAGAGCGCATGCGCATATATATTGCGCGTATTATGATACATATTTTACGATTCTCTCTAAGCTGTTATCTCGTGACAAAGCAGAGGCCTGGTGGTAAGGTATCGGCTCATGAGTTGTAGGGTTTCGGGTTCGAGACCCGATTCCACCGAAGAACCGTCGTGTAAGGGGGTCTGTTGCACGTTAAAT
>JAOUZG010000273.1:726085-744958 GCA_026289955.1 Argiope argentata
ATTCCACCGAAGAACCGTCGTGTAAGGGGGTCTGTTGCACGTTAAATCCGTCAGGGCCAAACTTCCTCCCGTTGATGCGGTGAGGGGAGGAGGGGCCAGCTCAAGTGTCGTCCTCGTCATCTGACTATGATTCAAAATTACAACTGAACTTAATCCATGGCTTTCATTCAAGGCTTTGATAAATATAAATTTCCAATAAATGTGTTTTATTTTTAAAAATTTCTTTTTTTTCCTCCTAAGAAAACAATTAAATCAAGTTAACAATATGTCTAATTCTTTAGCAGTTTTCAGGGAAATGTGTGTATGTAAATAAATAACTATATTTTATAATGAATATTATAACTATTTTATTTATATACACAGGCCCTCTTTAGATTATAAATAGGCAGTGAGTACTTTTTAAACTTGATTCTTTCTGCATTTCTGAATTTTGTTTCCCATAATTTTTTTTGGTTTTAGTATCGTTTTTCTGTAATAAAGTGAGCACATTAATTTATATTATTATGACTATAGTAAGCTTTATAGCTTCCAAAATTCTTAGTTCTAAAATTTAAAAAAAGTGACTCGATTCGCTTAAGAGTTTTCTAAAGTTAAAGAAAAATATTTTAGACATCCTTTTCACTTTTTTAATCCCTTTAATGAAATTACGGGACGTTTAACTCTAACAAAGTACAGTAGTAATGTGTATGAAGTAACATTTCACAAATACTGGCAATGCTTTTCTTTTGTTTTCGAAGCAAGCTTTTAGATATTCCCTATTTATCACTCAGTTAGAAAACATATCTTTTGTTTCATCGGACTTAAATGCATTCCTTTCTGCAACCATATCTCACCAACAAAGTTTCTACCGACTCATTAAGCAAAGTCAGTCCTGAAAGTGCTATAAAATGTCTTCGGGATGCCAATTACACACTGTTCCAGCACTTTGCCCGGATATAACTTGTCTTAAGTAAACCCAGAAACTGAGATCCGTCTCCAGGCAGTCGCTCGTGGTGACGTTAAAAGTGGTCGGAGAACTCATCTCGGTAGTACAGAACGACTTCCTGTGCCTTTACATCACTGGAAGACTGATGATATTTTCTCACGCGTCCGCTTCGGAGGTGTCGTGGACTGACATTGAGGATGGCCATTGCGAATCCTGCTTCTCTGAGATTTAACTCTTGGCTGGGGCTCAAGGCTAGGAAAACCCCGACCTACTTCCGCCCATGTTCGCTGCTTCCCTTCTCCAGATAGAAATAGAACTTCTCAAAGCAAGGAGACGAAGGTTTTTGGCCTTTCCTTTCAACCACAAACCTCTTGCAGCGAAAGAGAGACACTTTTTCCAGAGGTGTACAGTTTTCAAAAACAGTAGGCAACTCCTGAATGTCGCATTGTAAAATGAATAATCTTGAAATTGGATTCATTGATGAGACATTTGCTGGATGTCATGACCAGTTAGTAAGTCCCGATTTCCTTGGGAAAATTTAAAACGCAGTAAGGCTAATTGTGAAGAAATTTAATTGATTATAAATTAGTCACTGTGTGACAGCAAAAGCAAAGTTTCTTCCCTCTTTTCCTGAAGCGATTGCGAAAACCTTCGGTAGCATACCTCCTATCTCCTATAGGATTGCTGGAAACCGTTAACAGATCTTGTAAATTGTTGTCGCGTTGTAAAATAAATAACTTTGAACATCTAGAGGGATAATTACTGGATCCAGCAAGTCCCGATTGTTAATGGCTAGGTACTTTTCAACGAACTTGCAATGAATCAGGGATTTCAACAAATTACCTTAAATTACTCTTTACTGTTGATTATCTACCACTGGGGGGGGGGATCTCAATGATGAGCAAGAAAACCTTCGAGTAGGGATTTGGTAACAGTTATGATTTCGTCATCGGTAGCATACCTCCTATCGATGACTGGACGTGCTTCCTATGGAAAATGTTCTACAAAGAATGGTGGTGGCCTTTAGACTCAACCACAGTTAATACCAATGTTGTTGCTATTGCCGTCTGCTCACTCGGATTTATTTGAGTGTCTTTGTGGCTTGTCGGAACAACCGGTTAAGGTTATTGTTGATTATTTATAAATTTAAAATATATCACTCAAAATTGTTCTATGTATAAGACTTTAAGTACAGAACTTTAAGGCAGGTGTATGAACGGTATTATCATTCAAACAAAATATGTCTCTATCACCAACGTAATTTAAAAGTCTTTGTCAATGAAATTTCCACTCCATCCACAGAACTACTGGAATTCTATCCTCATAGAATCCCTTTCTATCCATAATCAACCTCAACATCTTATTTTGCCTGATACATCTTCAACTTCAAGGACTTCAACCTTGTTCTATGCACCTATTCTGGAGGTCTTTAATTTTCCGCCTTTAAACTGATTCTTTTGTCATTCAAAAATAGCCTAGCTACAGATCAATTCCTTTTATCACAATTTTCAAAAAAGAAGGGGGTGAATGATAACAGCAATAGCGTAACGAGAATAACAAACATTCAAGGCATAGCGGTTTTGTAAATACTGATGGTACCCGGTACATGAAATTATTTTTCCAGACTTTCTTCAAGTTTTTATGTTTAAAAACACACTAATATTAGTTTTCATGGCGCCCCGGGTGTCTATACCCCTTTGACCAATGATTGTTAAATTACCGAGTGACAGATCACACATTTTGTGTTAAGCGGGTGGTCACCTTGCGTTAAATCTCTATTTCTCAATAATGAATATTCGATCTTGTATCGGATGCACTTATAAGCTATTATAATATAATAATTGAATAAGAATCTCAATAAAGCTGACGAATGCACTGTCTAGAGTAAAAATTAATAATAAAACTAAAGGCAATATTAAGAATAAAATTTTAGAAATACTTAAGATGCTAAAAATTTTTAAACATTTATTTAAAACCTTTAGATTATTTCCCATTTTATATAAAAATTTATTTGAACATAATTCTCGTAAAAAAACTAACTTCCTTACGAAAATGAAATAAACAATTTTTAAAAAATTCTTGATTATTATCATTTTTCAAGAATTTTCCAGAGCAGCGACAAATGAAACTAAGCAGTACTGGAACCAAATGATTCGGAATTTCGATTCAAAATTTTAGTGAAAATTAATATGTCTGAGAAATAATTCATTAATTCAAAGTTAAAATAGGTTTGCAAGATTTGGGTTATGCTTATCAAAGAAAGAAAGATTGTTAACTGCTCAATTTTGAAACGAAAATTGCCTTTAACCACTGCATTGAAGTCTCAATCCTATTTGACCAATTTTTAAAATATTTCCACATATAGGAGGCGCTTGAGGACCATTCCTGGATCTATTTCAAAAGTTAGGATAGCACACTGATTCTGTACTGAGACGGCCAGCAGTATTAATGATTTGATAATTCATTGCCCTATTTCCCAAGTCTTTTCACTTCAATTTTGCACCAGATCCTGCTTTTGTTTGGACTGCTCTTCTTCCATTCAATCTGACGCACATCCGGTTTTCCTATGGATATCACTAAGAGGAAGAATTACAAATGAGAAATGGTTCTGGTATGGATTTCAATATCTTGGATTCTCCAAATTCAACTCGGAACCAAGACAGATCAAATTTGGCATGATATAATTCTGCAACATGTTCGTCTTTTCAATTTGACAATGAGAATATGTTTTGCATTTATGAATAACAACGCACCTCCTCATCGTGCAATCATCGTAGAATTCCTTAAGGGATTTTTGAATTTTTATATAAGTATAAGGAAAGAAATACTACGTGCTTGAATTAAATAACTTTCTCCTTCAATTTGAAAAACAGTTGAGCATCTATATAGATGTTCTTGAGAAATCATCCAATCTATTTCAAAAATTAGGATGGTTCAGATCCAAATTAGAACGGCCGGCTGCATTTATTATCTGATAATTAAGGACCCAATATTCTAAGATATAGTAATGAACTGTCTTGTAGCAAATGGGTAACTTGAAATTTACTACCCTCATAAGAAATCCTAGGATGTTAGTTTTTTCCGGGTGCTACATTTTCTTTTTCTAGAGAATTTCCGCCTTATTTTATGATGAACTGTGAAAAGTACACTATATATCTTCTTTTGCTCTTGTTCTATGTTAGCGGATCTCCTTCGAGATGGCCAGTGGAGTGTTCTAAAATTGCTAAACGTTTTCATAAGATAGTAATATTCAAATTACAAATACTCGATCTTTTTTAGTCGCAGTCGAGTTGATGTTTCTTTAAATTTAAAACTATTCACTTATGGTGACAATTTGATTCGATAGAAATATTGGTTATATTTAATAATCTTTAAGTATTGTAAGATATAACTAACTTCATATCCAAGATTTAAAAACTGCGCCACTTTCATTGTTCCTTACATATGCCCCGTTTCTCGAGCACACGTGCCTTTTTTAACTTACAGTGATCTCATGATATTGTAGCGCTAGCAACCATTTCAATATCTGGTTCATAAATCTTCAAAAGTCCATGATATTGCGATTTCAAATTTTTTTTGCCTTGTAAACTACGCAGATATTAAATAGATTCTTTCTTCTGTAACTTTCCATTGTGGAAGAGAATCAATGTGATTAAATATTTGATGAAACAATGAAAATGGTTTGAATTTCCGAAGGGAAATATTATCTATTGTTATAAATTAGACAAAAAAAAATCTTTAGAAATTTGTCGAAGTTTTGGAAAAATTTACACGATTATCAAATTGATAAAACTTAAAGGGCATTTTAAAATTATTTTTCTGCAGTACTATTTTCGGAAGTTATTGCAAGAAAATTCTGAAATTCAGATAAATTTTTAATTAGTTAAAATTTCAGAACAATCTCTATTATGTGCACATTCCGAACCTCCAATGAACGTATGCGCCATATTTGGTAGTTAGGGGGCTAATATACACACAAACATATTCATTTTTTTAAAAGAAGAGACTAACCTCTTTTGGCGATCAGCTGCTACGCCAGAGAAATTGGTTGAAATTTTATTTCAGTTAAATCGCTTAGACGTATTTTCATATCCGCAACCTCGAATTCAGACATTAAAAACTGGTTGTTTCAATCCTTCTGTGCATTGTGTGCATGGTATTGCTAATAGAGAGCAGTTTCACCACATTGTAGCACAATCATATTTTCATCGAATAAATTTTGCAGTATAATAAATTTACTTTTTATTCATCTTATAAGCTACATAGATATTAAATGGAATCTTCCTTCCTTAACTTTCGTCAAATAAAGAAAATAATGCGACTTAATGAAAATGCTTTATTCTGCCTTCATGTAAGGTGACCTTTCTATTTTATTTAGGAATGCTCATATTGTTAATAATTAAATTATATGTTGATGAATTCTCATTTAGAATATAACGCTGAATCAAAATAATGAGGATTGTTTTGGTTTCCTTCCACTGTCGCCTTTTTAAAGCATTTTTCCTTCCGCAAAAGCAAAACCGCCTGTCACATTCTTAGTTCTTTAGTAAATAATGAATTAGCCAAGGTTATTACCGCCGCAACTTTAAAGGACACAAACAATGGTGCGGCCTTCCTGGCACATACCCGGGCAACTGTCTCCCCCTTTGACGACAAAAAAAAGTGCTGACTAATTTTTACTGTCCCTTCTTCTTCCCCTCCGTTTTTTCACATTTTTTTCAACAAGGATTTCTGCTAATCTACAAGGATGGAGACCTCCTCTCCATTCCAAGTTAAAGAGCAATGCTCGCTCGTTTATAGAAATGATATATGTAGACACTTTCTGTTCATTATTTATTGATGCCTGATGTTGTACAGATAAATAATTTATGAATTACAGTACAAAATGAGTTTTTTGTGTGTTATTTTACGTTTATAATTCGAAAGTCACGAATTATATTTTTCAAAATTTATTGCGACTTACTATTTCTACTAATTCGAGTTGCTCGATATTGCATGAACCTGATGCTTAATCAGAGTTCAGCAAAAATGTCAGGTTTACTAATTTGATACAATGTATATCGAATGTATATGTATTTGATACAATTTATATCGTATCAGGTTTTAAACGCGATTGATACTGATTAGTAATCCCCTCAATCGTTTTTAATTAGAAGATAGTACATTAAATCTGATACAAAATCTCAGATCTACATGACCTAAGTTGTCTTGTTTCGGTAACGCTTTGAGTATGAGTGATGTTTTTTTTTAATTATGCTTCATTTCCAGCTTTTACTTACCAACCGTAAAGGCGCAGTGATAAAGAAGAATGAAGAATCCCGCTTTCTCTTATTAGAATTGCAAAGTCTCCCTTTGTTTATTTTTTATCAGTACTTTGCTCTTCTAATCCTACCAACAGCCACAGTCAATGTCAAGACTATCAACATAATACCATCAGCCCCAATTCGTATCAAAATTAGGTATCTGCGAATTACCAGCATTAGGTATGATACGAGAATCGACATTCACCAAGTACCCGATTTCACTACGATGGGAAAAGAATTGGTTACTAGTTGTATCAAATGTAAAAGTATCAAAGCACCAAAATATCTGATACGGTTGAGTATTAAAATCAAACTATACCTTGCTCAGTATAAACGGATATTAACCCTATCCAAGAACCTATATTTTCGTCAGTAACAAGCAATTGTTCGAATAGTTTTGACGGAGAAATGGGCACAAAAAATCATTCAGTAACGCTTTATTGCTTAGCTTTCCTATAGTATAAAAATTACTGAAACATTTAATTACCCTGAAACTATTTCAGTTCAATCTGATTATAAAAGTGGATATCCATTAATTTAGTTTTTAAGATTCTGGTAAGAACACACAAGTAGAGACATTGCGCAGAAGTTACTTTTAACGTTGAAACATGCACTTGTTGTTGCCCCTTCTTACAGTACATGCGCTCTCTTCTTTATGTGTATGTGAATGTTTAGCACTCGACAGGCTAAAATAATTCCTTTTAAATAAACATTGTAAAATTAAAAAGGAAAAGATATCCAAAATTTCTGTAAAATATTGTCCTGGTGCGCCTCTGACGGCGAATTAATTTGTCAGGTGTAATAGCTGCTAAAATTACATATTTTGCTTGGCTGCCTCGGCAATTTTTAATATCAAGTTTTTATAAACGTATAACTCATACTATTACATCATTTTATTCATTGGGTTATGCATTTACCTAGCTTCTGTATTTTTATATGTTTAATTACATCACGACAAAGAACAGCGGAGTTTTTGATTCTGAAATTAAACCTTAATTATAAGAGCAACAAAATTTCAATAATTTTTTTACAAGCACGTCTTATATTGAGACGTACTCAGCACGGGGAAATAAGCTGAATCTACAAATCTTGCATCATGAACAAAGGGGGGGGGAAAGTCAAGATGGAAAATTAGCAGCCTTAATAAAGCTATTTGATTTTTTCAAAGATGAAATATAGTAAAATAAGCTTAAAATGTTCTTTAAAAATGTTATGAATAGATAAAACATTGTGCCAAATTATATATATTACATTGGGGGGAAAGAAATCCATTATTATTTTACAGCCATCTACCGAGGAGATAATGGATTTACTTTCATTATTTTCTTCCTTCCATATGGAATTTTTGAAAATAATGGGAAAAGAAATCCATTTCTTTTTCCCAACCTAATATAATATTATATAATATATATATATATTAAATAACAATTCCAAAATTCACTTCAAGATGCACATTCCTACCTTCTAAAATATTATATACCAAGTTTGATTATAGTGAATCAAACAGTCTCATCTTATAGAGGGCCAGCACACTTACGAGTACCAACAGTTATAGTAATTTCCTTTTTATTATTGTTTAATCGTCAGTAAAGATCATCAAATTCTCGGGGAATATCAGTGATATTTGAATTCAAATTAATTGTTTGGATAATGCTTCATGTCTATAATTCTGATAAATTATAGATAATAAGACACATCATTTTAATTGTCTTACTTAAGGTCTGTCTATTGTGTACATGAATTTTTCTACAGGAGATTAGCCCCGTAACATCATAGTGCTATGAGTATTTTGCAATATTTAGAATGCATAATGCTTTTCAATATTACGAAACATTCTAAATTTACATATATTTTGAATTTCATTTTTTATTCCTCTTATAAACAACACTGTATTAAACAATCTTTTCCTCCTTTCACATGATTTAACATATAAAAACTATGAAAACGCTTTGAATTTCAGAAAAAATGCGCATGATTATTAAAAATACAATTTTTTTAATTTGGTAATGGTGTGAAATTTATTTCTTCTGAAAAAAGCAAACATTCATTTGAATCTATCATTAATGAAAATTCTAAACAGGTTCGAAAATTCGCTCCAACGTGCACATTCCCAATTGCCAAGGTGAATATTTGACTAAGTTGATAACAATGTTTCAAATGATCTGCCTTATACAGCGCCAACACTGACATTTATTATTAGTAGAAATATAGATGTTGAATAAATTTCTTCATTAGGAATGTTTTCAAAATTTTTATTGGATTCTATTTTTAATTAAGGTTTAGTGTGAACCTAGTTTTTAATCTCCTTGTCGCACATAAAAAAATTAAAAACATATTAAAAAAGGAAAAAATTCGAAAATTTTGTGGAACTAAATTGAAATCTTCAAAATATTTTGAGGAGAGTTTAAGAGGTTTCGAAGGTCACTTTATGCGATTTCCGAAAGATAGTATCAAAAAAAATACCAAACTTTTACTTCATTTTTTATTAATTAATATTCTAAGTAAATCTTCAAAAGCTTCTCATTTAACCGTCCATAGAAAGTTTGTATCAATTTTGCTTGTATGGCCAATGATCTTATGCCAAGAATATTGGTTGTATTCATTTTCAATTAAATTTCTTATGCATATCTTGACGTTCATGATTTCCTCTAAGAAAAAAATTTTCAGCCACTTTATTTTATAACCTTCCATATGTTCTATTCATTATTTATACGAACCATATTAATGTCATCAAGTCCCATGAAGTCATAGTGCTGTTAAAAACGTAACATATATTCGTCATATATTAAAAACGTAATATATATTCGTCATATATTGAAAACGTAACATATAATTTTCGTCGTATAAATCACACAGATATTAACAGAATCCTTCACTTTGAGTAACATATAAAAATCAACCGATTAAATATCTCTTGAAACCATAGAAATGACTTTAATTTAACTTCAATAATAAAATCTATTGTTAAAATTTTTCAGAAAAAAACTAATTTAAAAAAATTATAAAATGTGAGAATATTTTTCACAACGTTTAAAAAATTTTTATTATTAAAAAAGTAATTTATTAAAAAGGTTTAGAAATTGGTTTTGTGTAACAATATTTTAAGGAGTTATCCCCAAAAAATGTCAAATTTTTGTCAAATAAAAATGGCAAATATTTCAATAAAAATTTCAAATTTTTTAATTTTTTTTAATTTTAAAAATTTCCCTATATTTACATATTTTTAATTAATTTATACAAGGTACCTTGAAAATATATAAATGTAATTCTATCTAATATTATAAGTTTAGCAGTTTAGGCCAAACGTTCTTTTCTGTAGAGAAATATTTATCTTCATTAATCGTAAAGATGTATTACTTTGAATCTTTTCAGAGCTAATAATAAAGTTTCCATTCACTAATCCATATTTGCATGACAATAATCCATATTTACCTTTTGCACAATTTATAGATTTGCCATTTTTGGTTTAAAAATTATTGTTCCCTTTCACTGTGCTCATTATAAGATTCGTTTTCTCCCCTTGTGTCTGCTATTCAATGAACGATTTAGACACGTCATCTGTTCTGTAGAGGAGGGGGATTCCATATGCAAATCTCTTTCGCCGAGCAGAACTGTGATTAGCTCTGAGTAGATTTAAAAGGCTTCGGTGGTTCTCGGAGGCGCATGCACTGGAAGAAGGAGTTCAGGGCCAGCCAGAGGCCACTGTCTCACTGCTCAGAGATTTAGAGTACCTTGCGGATGCACAGGCAGATCGCCCACAAAAGACCTATTGTTCTCAGACTTGGCTCCCTGCTCAAGCGATCTAGATCCGCGAAGTTTGAAAACAATGCGGAATTTAGAGCATAGGTAACATAACAAGGGAATTCAAAAGAGGCGGGGAAAAGGTGTCGCATCCCCTTCGTCCACGTGTCGAAGTGTCAAAATCGAAATTTCATAGAAAGGAATATGAGATTATATATATTTATATATATATGTACAGAGAGAGAGATTATTTATCGGTTGAAAGTATATGTAGTAGTATTTAAAAAAAATTCCATTCTCTTAGAATTTCTGTGCTGTGTCCGGTCAAAAAAATTTAGAAAATGGTTAGAGGATAGCATTTTTCAAAATATAGAGTATGTAGTTACAAACCCTATACTTTGACAAGTAACAAGTTTACTTGTAATTTTAATTATATATATATTTTCTATTTTTTCTATATATATTCTTATATGTGCAAATCTATATTTATCTGTTTATCTGTAATATATTTTTCAAAATAGATATCAATTTCATTGCACAATTTTTAGCTGCATTCCACTATGAAGAGAAAAATTCCACTTTGAAATTTCCACTTTAATTTTTTTTTTCATTTTTTAAAACTTTTAATGCCATTTTTAACTTTCAGAAATCTTAATCAAAACTCACTTTGAAAAAAAAAAATTGTTCTTCTGTTAGGTGGTAGAGCAAAAAGATTTTTAATAACAAGTATTGCATATTTTCTCTTTCGCTCTCCCTCTGTCCCTCTTATTTTCCCTCTGAAATTTCTTTGAAAAAGTTGGAATCGGGATAAGTACAAAATAAGTATATAAAAAATAATAAAAGACAAATTGATAGTAAAATTGTTCGAAATGCTCCACAAGTTAGACCTTTCGATGTGGAGCTATTTGACTTATATTTCTTCTTTCATAATTAGGGCCAATCAGAATTAATTTCAAATTTTATTTTTAATTAAAAGTTAATAAAATTTAACACTTTTCTTCGATATATACGGAATATACTATAACACAAAAATTACTTTTGCACTATTCTATTTTAAAATTCAAAAAATTGGCTTTTTACTTACACCAATTTTATTTTCATGTAATTTTTTTAATTTTAATAATTTTTAAATACTATTTTAAGCATAACATACAACAGTAGGTACATTTCATTATTTTAGTTATTACATTTACAGCCATGCGCTTGACAGAAGTACTAAATATATTTTTATGTACATCTACCCTATTAAGAAATAATTTTAATAATTAAAAAAGATGGACGAATAATAGAACAATGATAAAGAATAATAAATCCTAAATTATTACA
Source organism: Argiope argentata (assembly GCA_026289955.1). NCBI lineage: Eukaryota > Metazoa > Arthropoda > Arachnida > Araneae > Araneidae > Argiope > Argiope argentata. Next base: position 737,381 of record JAOUZG010000273.1, read on the forward strand.
ATGCTATCATATTCCAAATTAAAAATTCAAATCTTCTTAATATTTTAAGCAATGGCGAATGGTAATCTAATTATATAGAAAGTTTAACTGCATAAAGAAAATAATATTTATTAAAAATAGCAAGTTTTATAAATTCTTAAAGCAAAATTTTTTATTACATTTCAATAAAAAACAGCAGAAGTTGTCTCCCTGAAACTTTCTCATATGTTCTTTAATAAATATATTTGAGTATTATTATTACTATTAACTAGTATATTCATTGGCGAACATGAGTTACGAAAAACACTATTGAAGTGCGATCTTTTTAGATTTTGTTTCGCTAATGAATCGCTGATATAAGTACCAGAAAACCAAATGTTTATTTTGGACACTTTTTCCCCAACTCATTAAAATTAAAATTTGACTCAGAATTACAATTTTAGTCTCAAAATTACAAGCCAGATTTTATACAGTTAAGTCATTTCGTCTTTTAGTTATTCTTGTTTACTTGCTCCTGAAAGAACAGAAAGAAGTGTGTCAGATTCAATTTAAACGTTAATACAAATTCTTATTTTCAATTGTAAATCCTTGTATTAAATTTTATTTATACAGCTCTTTATATTTTGTATTTATTTTTCTTATTCTGACAGCTGGACAGGTAGTCCTCCTCTGAACGAATTTAGTTCAAATTTTGGTAGGGATCTATAAATTTGATGTGAAGTATTTATACCAAATTTTATTCGTTTGACTCAAAGAATCTTTCAGTTGTCATATTCAGGGACAAGCATAATTCCAGAAATGCGTTTTTTAGACTTAGTATTTGAGAGCAGATTTTCGATTATGCGAAAATATAGGAATAAACAAAATCTTCATTTCTCTCAGTTGTAATTTATTTTTAATAAATAAATTCCACTTACACCATCTTTGAAACTTTATCAGTACTTGCTTTACTTTATCTGCATCTCTCATCTGTGCATTCTTTTGCTTCTTCCAACTTCATCCTGGTGCTCATAATGCTGTTGCCAATGATTTTTAACGCTCAATATGAATAATATATACTAATAAGACACACTCAAATATCCAAGAAAGAAAGATTTTTTTTAAACCAATAAATAGTATTGCCAAAAATATGTTAAAAGATAAATAAAAAGTATTAAAAAAATAAAGTCGGAGTAATTAAAAATATGACGATTGGCTAAAGTCTAAGTATTTATAAGTTTTCTTATTTTAAAATCGTCCGCATCAATTCAGTAGTTCATTAATTTTTTTTAATTAATAAAAATAGCGGTGAAATTAATTCCGGGATTACAATCGGCCAGTTGTAAGCCGCCAAATAGGCGGAACCTGCTCGGAAAGGGAATGATTTATGTTTACCACATATTTTCATTAAGATAAATTCAGGCATTCCATTTTTGGCTATACATTGCCATTTTCAGGTCCTTGAATTTTTCTTTTCCACTAAGTATTGTATAAGAATCATGAATATTTACATAAAGAAACGTGGTAGAATAAAAAAAAATAGGTTAACATACTTAAATTTGGAGAACTATAGAAAATAAATGGCAAATAAATTTTTTTAAAGCACACAACCTCGCCTCAGAAATAAAGAATTTGGTATAATTCTGTGATAAGTGATCATTTTTACACCTCCAAAAAATTCCACCAAATTCTATAAACGCATGCGCAGTAAGAAAAAAAGCAATACAGCGGCTTGTAGTAGTCCTTTTGGGACATTTACTAGCCATCTGCCGAACAGCATTTTCAGCCTTTCTGCGCATGCGCTGCCTACTTGCTGTCTTATAACTGACCGAGTGTAAACCCGGCATAAATTTATATCATTGAAATTTTTTAAATTTTATGACAATATAAACATATTTCTCCAACGATAATTTATTTTGAATTTATTGTGAAAAAGAAGTAAAATTTCTAATCAATTCAATATTAAATTAGCTTTTACATACTGGAAAGTTAATGCTATTCATTCTTTTGTCTTAAAAAATAAGCATGAAAATAGGATGAATTTGATATAATTAATTAAGGGAAAGTTGTAAGACACGTATACATACATAGTTGTAATCAATTTTATTTGTATAAAATTTATATATTGTTCTGTTATATCGTTTCGTTATACTTTCTATATATAAAAGATTATGCCTTATTTTTCCTGAAGAAATTTAAATTAAATAAGTAAAGAATGTTTTGTTCTACTCTAAAAATTTTATCAAAGAAATTCATATCTAATCCATACAACCTCAAATAAGTTATTATATGCATTATTTATAAAATCTCTCTCATTCTTTTACATAGATTTTCGATATAAACGTGACAACAATTTATGAAGGATAATCCAAACATTTACATTCTGGGAAATGGGCCAAAGCTTCGTGAAAGAAAATCCATTCTCAAAGAAAAAAGTTTAACCAAAAAAAGAAGAAAGAAAGAATTCAAATAATAAAAAATAAATAAATAATAAATAATAACAATAAATTTAATAATTTAATTTAAATAATTTAATGATAATAATTAATTTAATTTTTCTTGCGTTAATGTAATTTTACTTTTTCATTCTTTTAGTAAATTGCGTAAGTAATTAGCAGTCTTTTTTTTAATCTTTCAAAAAGGAAGGGAATTAACTTGATTAAATTATATGATGAAACGATGTAAAGGATTGTTATATCATGGCACAGACGGGAAATGTATTCTTGAAAATTATTCTAAAATATTTTTTTTAATTTTTCAATATTTTTTTTGATTATACAACATTTAATTTATATCATTAAGAAATGTTTTTCTTTCATTTTAATATAACATAAAAATTATTATTATGCCGCTATATTTTAGTAATTTATAGTGAAAAAAACCCTTAAAATTTTGTTGCATTTTAATAAATTTACAGTGCTGCATAGAAGTGCATATATGGCACGATTTAACCGAAGTTGGCTCTTTCACCAGTAAACCAAACTTGGACGTGCGTATTTCACTATTAAAAGTTATTTGTGTCGAATTTGATAATTCTAGATTATATATCTTCGTCTCTAGAGTGTCGATACTAATATATGTATATAATATACAAAACTTGCTTTTATAAGTAAAGCAATGCAAATATCAAAAAAGTCGAATGTCAAAAAGGATTGTTGTCTGCATGACAAATTGCGTTAGTTCCTAAATAACTCGATATGCATTGTTGCACTTAACTATTCATTAAAGTGCCGCCATTAATTCTTGAAACACGTCCATATACCTCGTGAATTGTTTACATTTCATGACAAATGCATAGGACGAATTTACAATCTTTATAACAATAAATGCCTTATTTACCTCTAATGTCTTTACTTACATTTTGATAATACTTTCCTATGACTAAATTCTAAACAATCGACATTTTTTTTACACTCAAAAAAGAAGTATGGTCATCCTCGAAAGATTCTGTCTCGAAATTTTGATGATTCTGTACTTTTCAGATCTACCTGAGTCTAAAAAACAGAATTTTCGAATAATGTCTGTCTGGCGATGTATCGCACGATAACACAAAAATACTTTCAAATATAAGGAAAAAATTGATACATTATCATTGCACCGTCTATTAAATTTTGAACGAAAACCAATGGCAAAAAATTTGTTTTCCATTCCATTATAAAAAAGAAAGATACCCTTAAAAATGCCAAAATTTGGATGAATAAAATTTTTTACACATTTTATATCAAAAATTGATCTGTATTAAATTTTAAGCCAAATTTATCAAAAGATCGAGCACCTGTTACTCTATACTTTCCCATATATGTAATAGTGATATCTCAAAACCTAATGATGTAGATAAAGGGAATTTAATGTGGAATTTTATTTAATATTTGGTTTCTGAGCCATATTTAGTGCATGTTTTACACCTAAAGCTTAGATCTATGCTGACTTTTATAACAAATTAATCAAAAGTGCAATCATCTGCCAATCAATACATTAACAAATATACAATGGCGATATCTCAAAAACACAATGATGTAGATAAATGAAATTTAATGTAAAATCCTATTTAGTGTATTGTTTTAACTTGTATTATGAGCCAAATTTTTGTTTTCATCATTAAAACAGGGCATTTAGGTTGTATATTTGGTTTTATTCACTATATTTTATTTTATTCCCTATACATTTCAAAGCTTTGAGAATAAGAACCTGAACATTCGTGGTGTTCCTGGCATGCACAAGCACTGGGAAGGAAGATATTTCTTTTATCAGAGAATATTCGAGAAATTTCCAGAAGAGCCCCTCTCTCTCTAATTTTTTGTTTTGCTTTGCTTTGTTTTTCTGCATTTTCCCAATAAATACGACGTGAAATTTCCAAATAATTACGGCAATGCCCTTTTAGGCGAACACAAAGGAAAGCTATTTATACACGAATAGTTTCCACTCCACAATTAGATATAAAACATTGTGACAGGCAAGGGGTTGTCCAACAGCGCCTGCAAATTACCACGAACCCACTAATAACAAGAAATTTAGTAAATAATTTTGAGAGAAAGGAGAGGAGTCAATCACCTTCGCTTCTGAATGCTGCCGCTTCCTTTTGTACGCTTGCCAGATCTGCCCCCGGGAGCGCTATATTTTGAGACGGAGATAAGAGTTCTTTTCCTGCCAGCCAAAAAAACACCTCCCCCGGGCACCACAACAATGCCGTGCCTTCTTGCAAGCGCCCATCCAACAATCGATCCTTTCAGCTGGCTAAAAGAGGTTATAATAACCGTAAGAAATGTCTGACATGCCCAGGTTGAGGGTTCGGATGCCTACCACCAATTGCATGTCTGATTGATTCCTCCAGAAGCCAACGCTCGAGTTCAGCCAAGAAATGCTCGCATTCACATGCATGCACAAGGACTCGAGCCGGGAGACGATGAAAAACAACAAGAAAGGGTCTCAGATGGCGAGAAGTGTTTACTCGCTCTGTCAAAACGAGCAGGAGACACATCTGCCAAAATCAGTGGAGACATCTCGTTTGAATAATAACGTCTGCTGCTGACATCGGTATTTAGTAAGGGTGGAAATATATGCGAAATTCTGAATATTTGGTCGAAAAAAAAATTTAAAAGATAAGCAGCAATTGATTTGGATTGCTACTAGAGATGAAAGTGAAAGATCATTCTCGCCGCTAAAGTAATTTAATACATTCATGTGACTTCTGCATACACAGGCCCACACCAAAAAGTAAAAATATTTTTGGATTTAGTCATTGTAAACAGTTTATTGCATCGTAAGTTTTTAAAACAAAATGTCATTGTAAAGTATTTAACAATTAACACGCATTCGTTTGTTACAGTAATTGTAAATAAATACTTTTATGCCTTGTTTACAACAATGACTAATGTTTTGTTGAATTGGGACAGCAAGAATTTTCTTTCTTTCAAAATAAAGTTAAAGAGAAAAATTCCGAATCCTGGTCTCAGGTGAGTCATTCAAATTGGTTTGAAGAAAGAAAAGAAATTAAATTCTTAGGTATGCAATAGATTTCTCTTGCACTCATAAACAATTATAGCAGAAAAGAAATCGAATAGTTTTTGCAAATCTCGTTAAATCTAAATGCCATCATATTATAATGGCACTATAAGCAACTTTTATAACGTCAAGATCGAGTATATTATGCATTATTTCAAAACTTCAAACAATATTATGGAAAAATTGCGGATGCAATTAAGTTTTTTTCCAAGAAATAATACTTTAATCATGAAAAATGCATAGCTTTCAGATTTCATTCGCGAAAAATACAGAATTTGCTTTTGTATCCTGGTTGTATTTGAAACAACACGGCCAACATTTTACAAATAAAACCAAAATTTCAAGCAACTGTTTTCCAAAAAAATTGCATGTAGGGAGAAATAGCTTTCAGATATGGAATTTAAAATGTTTGTTTAAAGCAGTTACCTAATTGAAACTCGAAGAGAACAAATTTCACAGCAGATTCTAATTTTATATTTTGCATTACTCAAAACACTTTTTGGAACAGATATTGGAACATTCTTTAGGGTGTTGAGATTAACTCTAGCCAAAAACATCGAAAGTGAGCCCCCGTAATTTTCGCACACAATGTCTAATAAAAGTATTGTCTCAATTCGTATCTTAAAAATGAGAATTTTTTGTTAAGTTCATGAAAATCACGAGTTTTCTGGGGTTTATTTTCAGTCCAGTATCTAAGAATTAAATGCTTCATAGTATATGAAAGGGAGAAAAAAATGTATATGCATTATGGTCATCTTTTTTTTTTGTCTTTTGAAATCAAAATTTCATAGAGAACTAAAACTTTAAAAACATCATATCAAATTTTATGCATTTAAATTCTTGCATTTTTGCATTATCACGTTTACATGTATGTGAAAGAAGGTGAACACTTTGGCTGGTTTGAATCAAAATTTAATAAGCCTTCAAGCTTTAAATATTGCCGTTATCTATGCGCCAAATTTTATTTACCAAGCTTTTACATTTTATCGTGTTCACTCGATTTTAAACCGTTAGACAATCATACTTTTTCTTAAGTGTCTTTCACGCTTATCGACATTGATAATAACTGCATTAATAATCAAGGGATTTTAAAGTAATTTTCTGATGCTATTTCAAAATTTAGTATCGATTCTGCGAAACTTTTTATTTTCTTATAGCTTTTTAGATTAAGGGACAAAAGGTGGAAAATGTTATTTTCAGTGATATGACTACATATTTAGCCTGATTTGGGCCTTTTATTGTAATTATAAAATGCAATAGAGAATAGACTAGAATTAGGAGGGAAATTCCATGAATTAATAATTTGAAGAATATTACTTGCAACATATCATTTTATTAGCAGAAAAGTCATATCGAAGTGTGTCATTAGATAGTTCAATCAAAGCTTCTCTCGCGTTTAATGAAACATCTTATGCCTGCTTCCCTTGTTAGTTTTAATAAATTGTTTTCTCTTTTCATCGCCTTTTTTTGACAAAAATATTTTTGATTCAACTAAATCTCATTCTTAAAATATTTCGCAAATTTTAAGTCGCTAATCCCTACGTTCAAAAGTTCACAAAACTTTATCGCCTGTGCCGGATGAATTCTAATACGCAGAATGACACAACAAAAGAGAGCTATTCTGTCGCGGCAGATGCAAACGTCTCAGATTATTTACATCGCAAATGTTTCAAAACATTGGCGAACTTCCGCAGAATAGATTTGAATCCTTGCGTGTGCCTGCGAACGCTCGTTCTTGAATGTCATCGCGAATTAATCATGTGATCGTTATTTAGATCGTTCACCTTTAGACTGCATTATCACGCATCAACTAAAAATTTCCCAATTTCAGTTGTTTAGAATTACGCTGGGTATTTTTGGAATAAAATAAAATGCGTGTGACTTTCACAGTTATTTTTGATAAGAATTTCAGTTCGCGGCTTGAAAATAAACGAAGCCATTTTTCTTTATTTATGAAGAAATTCAAATATCAACAAAAATATTGTTTCAATACAGGTGTTAACTTCAATCGTGCTAAAATGTTGCAACCAGTCTTTCTTTAAACTTCAAAACAAATATTATATATATATATATATATATATATATATAATATTTGTTTTGAAGTTTAAAGAAAGACTG
>JAOUZG010000273.1:745358-763197 GCA_026289955.1 Argiope argentata
TTAAGAAAAAACGTATATATATATATATATATACGTTTTTTCTTAAAGGGAGTTCATATGCGGCTAACTATTGTGCGTAATAGAAGGATATGCCGACTTCAGGAAAGTCTTGTGACAGCAATAGGACAGTTGCAAATGGTTGACCCGACAGGACAGCGATTTGCCATTGTCCACCGACGCTGTCTCACGCGAGTACGATATATGCACAACAGCAGAAAGACAACATTTGAGCGCAATAATTGGGTTCGTGTGAACCCACCTTTAGTTAAATGAAAAGATCAATTTATAGAGACAAGAACGGCAACTTTTTAAATAGATGAAGATGCCATATGGTTTGGACAAAAACAAATGGGGTTTTATTTTTCTTTTCTATATTCAAGTTCTATAAGATATCTGCAAAAAGTTTTTAATAAAATAAGACTAAATGAAATTGCAAATTATTTTCCTGAGATATATTACGCTATTGATTCTTAAAAGAAGTACTATCATTATTCCTTCATTTCAAGTTTGCAGACATTTTTAAAAGAAACTTACGTATTAGACAGTCGATGTGCCAACGTTAGCCAACAGCCTCGAGCCAATTCCCTTAGGTGGCCAGAACTCTTTGATAAATTACATCACCATTGTTTGTCCGTTTTCACGTATAAACTCAACTCATGTCCATTGAAACACATATTTTTAGGTGGAATAATTCCATAATTTTGGATCTTTTTCACTGCATCTTTTTCGTTGGCAGGCAAATCCCGAATTTTAATCATTTTAACGAGTCAAAATATCAGAACAGAAATAAGCGCTTAATGATCTTCTGCGAAACCAACAAAATGGCGGACGCCAGTTAAGGTTTGTACAGTATTTAAAATAATGGTGGTTTTTTGCCATTATTGGGGGTTTAGCCACTCATTGGCGAAGCCTTCAAATTTTGCGATAAGAATCGACGGCTTAATACGTAAGTACCTCTTAAAATTTCACTTTCAGTTATGTATTGCAAATATTTCTGTAGCAAAAATAATTGAATCTATTAAAAGAAACTGTACCATTTTAAAATAGTTCAATGCAACATACGAAATTCAAAATAAGCTATTCAACAAAAAAAAAAACTAATTTAAACTAAATAAAACTAAATGTTTTTGAAGCTTTTATTTACCCGTTTCTGTACCATTCCATGCATTAAACAGTTGGTGTGTATGTCACATAAATGTTATTTTTCTTATTCTATCTCACCATTTGTTTCTTTATTACATTTTTCTAGTTATTTTTATGTTTTTAAAAGTGTACATTTTTATCCGAAATGCTTTTATTCAAAAAATAATTCTTTATTCGTGACTAAATTCTTTCTCTAAATATAAATTTTTGTGCTTAATACAAAAATAAATATAATAGAATTAAATAAAAACATTCGAAATAAATTAGTTTGAACATAACACATATGATGTTCTATTAATATCATTTTATCAAGGTGTATTTTTATTCTGATGATATTCTGAATTCTTTAACGAATGCAGAAGTAAATTTAAAATTGTGCAACCCAATGCCTCCAAATATTTGTATCGTTAATGTATTCGTTGTGGGTAAGAGAGAGAGAAAAATCTTCTGAATCAAGTAGCTTTTGCAATCTTTCTAAAAAAGTGGAATTCTTAATGAATGCGTGCTTTCTATAGCGTTAGCATCCAGAGAATTCTATAGTATGTCATACAGATTTTCTTGAAAGTCAATCTTTCCGATATCACTCCTTCCTCATTATATAGGAAGATCATCGACTGTAACGAAAAACTTCTCTTTTGGGAAAGATTTAAATACAATTACTAAAAAGAAGGAGAATACCTCGACCTTGATAATATTCTCTGATCGATGAGTGTGGGGTGATAATTTAGAAATAGTACACGCATAATATATGTCACATAACTTCAAGTCTTCCCCGTGATCTTGGCGTCCCGGGTCCGAATCCCGGTTCGAGTATGGTTATTCTTCTGTTTTCTATTGGTAAGGTGTGTAAAGATGCCCCCCTATAAAAAGGGGTTGTGCAAGCGGATGCAATGAATGAGTAACTAAGTCGTACTCTTCGCCCTAGTGGGTACTACTTCAAAACAAGAGACGCTCATTCGGCTTAAAATCGTTGGTAGGCATTAGTGAACTTGTCAACGACAAGTGCCATTAGAAACAGCTACAACAAGTGCATAACTTATATACAGAACTGATAAATAAATAATTTCATCAAAAGGCGATCGATATGGTTCTTTTTAAATCTCATTTGTTCTTATATCAAAAAGTGTAATGTGATTATCAAGAGGAATCTATAAGTATTTCAGGCCGTTCTATATTTTTTGGAATTTAGTATCTGTATGCACAATAACTCAAATATTTAGTCAACTATACAGCAAAAATTTGATATGCTGCCTTTACACCAGACTTGTAAATTTCATTACAACTTTGGGTTCAATCCATCAAAGAAAATTCTCTCTACCCGTAATTACCTTCTAAAGTATATCTGAATTAAAATTATTAATTGTGTGTGTGTGTGTGTGTGTGTGTGTGTTGTATAGCTTGCCCTGAAAACGAGCCCCGCAGCCAAACAACATGGGCGCTCTACATGATAAAGAAGCAAAGCTTTAACAGCCTTTCGTCCATTTTTAATTAAACATTTGCTTTTTACTGTAACATGCACACTATTCAAATCGAAGAATGCGAAAGTCAGGTACTGCATTTGAATCACAGTGCATTTTTCTTAGTATAGTATGAAAACGTCAGATATGACAGGGTTTTGTGTCAGAGATGAGAATATGCATACCTTAATATATATTCGTTCATTATCAATTTGGTTAGATTCAAAACAATAAATATGATGTAATTTATGTCATCGATGAAAGAAATTGTGTTCGAAAAAACACTAAAATTGGCGATTCTTTAAAATTTGCCTCACGATTTTTTTGTCACACAATTTACAGAAAGCGTTTCAGCTATAACCATTTTCATGTTTAAAAATAACATTCTTACTCCAGCTTTTCTAACTACTATTCACCATACGTTTGGCGTAGCATAGTCATGTCTGGGTTTTGTGCCATTAAACTTCAACTCCAACCAACCAACCAATCATTGCTGTTGTTACTTATGGCACTTGCCTATGGACAAGCCCCCTGCTGATACAGCAGCAGATTTAAGCCGAAAGGAGCGTCACTTGTTTTTTAAGTAGCGCCAACTAGGGCCAAGAGTACGACTTAGCTACGCACTCACCACATTTGCTTGCACAGCCCCTTTTTACAGGGGGAACAGTCACTCATCTCACAGATAGCACACAGAAGAACAACCATGTCCAAACCGGGACTCGAACACGGGACTCCCAGAACACGAGGAAGGCGCGTTACCTCTGTGCCAGAAGGCCCGCCCTTGCCATCTACTTGGGATTATTAAGTGATTATATATGATTATTGGAATGATTATTGAATAAATTTAAAAAAAAAACTCAAGAATTCCCTGAGTCTTGAGCCAAGCAAATGAAAAGCGTTTTCTTAATCAACTACTACTAATCTTGAACTTAAATCACTACTGTATCTCTTCCTTTATATCACTGGTGTAGAGGATCATCATTAATCAGTTTATATCAACGAGATCTCGTATCGCTCTGCCTTGTCCATTAGCAAATCCTAATCAGATGTCTCCGCTTTGGCACTGTATCCATAACAGAACTTTGTCCTCGAAGTGACATTTGGCATTTGTTTTTAAAACGAAAAAGAGTAATGCACAAATCAGCATCCTACCTCACCATTGATATGCCCATCATAAAATACACCAACACTTATCAACTGAACTCATTTCGAAAAGAAGATTAATTGGGACCAAGACTCAAGTGACGGTCACAGCAGTGTGATTTGCATTCTAAGATTAAATACAGATTTCAATCCTATCTGATGAAATAAAAAATCGTTGGAGAAATTGTTGGAGAATTATTTAATGCAAATTGAAACGAAAGAAGGTGCTTGTATCTTTTAAGAAAGAAAAAGGAAGTTGCCTAATATTTTTGACAGAGCAATATTTCGGCGTTATCTTGGACAAAGACTGTTTCTGCACGTCAGCATTACTTCACGCTAGCAAAAAAAAAGTGGATGGGTTAAAAGAGTTTTGGATCTACGCAAGATACATTCAGTCAAAAAAGAATTACTTAATAAAAGTTGCTTCAAACTAAAAAATGTTTTTTTTTCTTTCTTTAGCAACTGAAATTGCTGAGGGAGTTGCCTCGGACGTTTCAAAAAGCTATAGAGCCGAAGGTTAACGTTTATTTATACTGAAGGTTGACGTCACTCCTACGTCGGCTTTCTCAGAATCTACGACGCTTGTGTTGCATTTTCCGCAAAACAGTATCTAAACACGAGTTATTCCTCGCGAAAGAAGCTCTTCTGTCGTCTGACTATCCATCTATCACATCCCAGTCTCTTCCTTGTTTCTGAAGAGCCAAGCTTGTAAATAAGAGCAGTGATGTTTCGCTGAAGGCTGTGGTTGTCCCATTGTTTCCGTCGCCATCGCAGATCCATCGTTTCTGTAAAAAAAATTCCTCTTTTGTTTAGCGCAATATTTGAAGAAAAGGATTTTCTATTGGTCATGCAATATTTGAAAAAAAATCAATTTGTCAGCCAACATGGATTCAAAATCTGAAGTCTTAGGCAATCAATAATCTTACGGAATAAGCTTTTTTATGCTTAAACCAATAAAATATCCCTACAAAAAGGAAAGCTGGAAAGTGAAGACTATGAATTACAGCAGTATCAAAACAACACTCTAACTAGGAACATACTCGATCATTTTACTTTCTCGTATACTAAGAAAAAATATAATAATTATCCAAAAAAATGCGAACTCAAAATTGTAACAAATTTTTACGTTTCGGATCACTCTGAGACAGAAAAACACATTTTGGAATTTATCTGTCAATCAGCACTATAAATCAAATTTACTTAAAATTACATGATTCTATACTTAACCGTACACGTGCAACTTATATTCATTTGGATACACATTTTTAATTACATTTATTTGTTTCACATGATTCTTCCAAAAGACTGCAATGGGTTTTGGAAAACCTTTCTTTAGTGTGATTTGATAAGTATTTGTAGAAAAGAATAATAGGGATCCAGAACTGAATTACCGACTTTCTGGCATAAGGGTAGCGCTTCTTCTCGAGATATCCACGTCTTGGGTTCGAATCCCGGCTCAGCTATGGTTGCTCTTCATCTATTCTTTTTCTGAGATATATGAGTATGCCCCCCCCATAAAAAAACGTAGTGCAAGCTAATGTAATGCGTGAGTAGCTAAGACATAATCTTGGCCTTAGTTAGCGCTGTTCAAAAATTAAGAGACGCAACTTCGGCTTAAAATCGCTGACTGCGCAAGCACGATTGTCCATGGCAAGTGCTATTTGACACAACAACAACAAGAATTAGTATCAACTTTGGAGCTTGAAAAAATACCAAGGTGGCTGTTGTATAAATAGTTCTTTCATTAAAAATGCTATCAAAATATTTTTTACATTGAAAAAAATATTATTGAAAAGGAACTTTATTTCACAATTATTCTAATGTAAATAGTATCATTTAGATATTTTTTAGATTATAATGTAGCCATGTAGCACAATTTTAATTTCAATTTCTCAAAAAAATATTTTAAAAAATTTATTAAATTTCTTGTATTTTACGCGTTTATACAAAACATATATTTTGTAAAAAAAAAATGTAATGTATTTTATCTTAATTTTGATATGTGATCTTTAGCTCAGATTTGTACAGTTCTGTGAAAGAAATCCTTACATAAGAACTAAACTTTCCTTTCTAAAATTGTAACCCTATGTTCAAATTTATGTGTTATTATTTTGAAATAGAAAAACAGTGAGACAAAAGCATCTAAAATGCATATTCGGCTTTATTTACTATTCTACAAAACATGAAATTATCACGTCCTGAAGACTGAAAATAAAAATCTATGTACTCAGATCATTTACGACCTTGCCCAAGGTTTATGTGCATAGGGGAGGAGATACCATATTTAGTAGATATTATTCGCGAGACTACCACCACTGGCTCATTCAAACCTTATTTATGCTAGGCTGATGCGAAGTTGACAGAAAAGAAGAAATTACAATTCTCGGAGAATGTCGCAATACGAGTTTGACTTATTGAAGGCTTTTAGAAAATGGCCCAATGAAATGAAAAAGAAATAATTTCAAATATTATTTGAGTATGCATAGAAAAAACTAAAGTATTTTCAAGAATATAAGGAGTTTTTAAATTCATCGAAATCTCATTCAAGCCTAACTGGGAATGCAGATATTGTGTCAAATACGTTTCTAAGAATCTATCTTTTACTTCCTTCGGTTATTTTATTACAACACAGTGGCAAATATTTTAATAACGCAAGAGCACATAGATTTAATATACCAAAGTCTCACACACGTAAAAGTAATAATTCCAGATCCATTTTTAATCTCCCTTTTATTCCCTACTTACTCTGCTACACTGTTATCCATACTGACTGAATTCTCCATTGAATAGGGAAGATGAGCGTGGAACTTCCCTTTTCTATGGATTATTCTGCGGCTCTTAATTACCACTTATATATATTACGCAGTTCTCAACTGAAACTGATTGCCGAATTTTCATGACATTCTGACCAGAATTGAATACCATACCGATTAGAATTTCGTGAATAAGTTAAACTAAATTAGAAATTTATTATTTGAATTTCAAATTAAATACATCATAAATTATGAATTTTAAATATTGTTCCATGGCTTAAATAAGCTTCATAAAAATGTAATGTATTTTAAAATCTATAAAAATGTAGCTTTTCCCACGATATTAAGTAAATATGCTTTAAATAAATTCTTGTTTAGTTTTTGGAATTATTTGATTTCTTTTTACAATTCTCAACGTTTATTCCGGTTGCGTGGTCCTTATATATTAAATTAAATGATTAAATTATCAATTGATTATAGATTTGGACATTTTTAAAATTATAAATCAACAAAATTCTTAGAGTCCTAAACTGTATGAAGCTTCATCTTCAGTATTTTTAATATCTTCATTTATTAGGAATATTAAAATAATGTTTTACTACTTAAATGATATTTTATTTTAATTAGATTCAGTTCGAGAATAACCCTTATAAATTAAAGAAAATAATTAATCTATTATTTGTAGATTCGGATATTTTTAAAATTATAAAGCAATATATTTTTTAAACTTTTAACCAACTTTATATAAAGTATATAAAAGATAATTTATTAAAAATATTTAAATAACGTTCTTACATTTAAATGAGCCGACATCCTAGAGCAAGGATAGGGCGTCTCCCCCTTAATTTCGGCGTCCTGGCTTTAAATCCTGATTCAGGTAGGGTTGAATTCATCTATTCTATGAGTGAGATGTGTAACCCTATAAAAACCCCTATAAAAAAGGGCTCTTCAAGTGAATATGATGCATGAGTAGCTAAGACGTACTCTAGACCGTAGTTGGCGCAGCTGAATCAAGAGACGCACCCTCGGCTTAAAATCACTGACTGCGGCAGCGTGCTTACCAATGGCAAGTGCCATTAGAAACAACAACAGTCAACTGTTTGTTTGATTTTATGGCTCAAGGACTAGCCTTGATCTTTCTGCTCTAGACATTCGTTAAATATGGTCTTCGCGTAGAAACCTAAGCAATAACAGTTAAATGAAATTTTATTTCTTTCTAAAACAGTTCGAAAGTTACAGATTAAACGAAAGCAAAAAATTAACATATTCAGAAAATGTGGTGAAATTTCTGGTTTCCTAACGCTACGGAACCCCTAGTCAATTTTCTACTTTGCCTGATTTATGGTTGAAACATGTTATACAGAGCTCCGAGTAAGGGTAATTTAATTCTAATGCCCTGTATACCGTATTTTCGAGCTAAGTTTAGCTGCAATGAATAGAATGAAAATGGTGAACGCTCAAAAGGAAGAGTTTTATACGTATATGACGTAAAAAAGGAGGTGGGAGGAAGGACCCTTTCCAAGAAAGGATTGGATAACCGTTCGAAGCTAAAACAAAAATCAAGTCTTGAGAAAACCCCTTGCTGCGAACAAAGACGGCCCGCCGCCACGACTGGGCAACCTTGCGCTCGGCTGGATTTCATCCAATGCGAGAAGTTAACACAAAGAAATGCAGAGCTGGCCTCATTTGAAGCTAATTAAGATGGATGTCCGCTTGGTGAAACGAAAACATAGCACCTGTTGCGCCGCTTAACCCTGTCGAAGCACTGAGCGGGGGATTTTCGCTGACCTCGCAGTCCATGCCATTAGTCTATGTCAACGAGGCCATGAAAGAAAACAAGAAGCCAAGAACCTTCATATCTTTGTAACATTCAGCATGATAATTATCAATTAATTGTAATATTATATATTTAGAATGGGGAATATATCACGAGCTAGTCTGGGTAGAAATAAGCTATTAGTAACTTGGCATTTTCAGATTCCAACCGATTAAAACATTTATAGGGAAGGTCCAGGCCACTATTATCTCCATTTCTAGCCTATATTCCCTATTCCTTAATGAAATAGGCAGATAGATTTCAATATATACTAACTTAACCCTTTACACTCGATGGTGCCTCTCGGGCATTATTCAAGGCGGTGCATCATTTTGACTTTTTATTTATTTTTCAATTTTGATTATTTTAAAATACCCACAGAAGGGTAAAAAAAAAAACGGAAAAATTCCATTTTAAGCAGACGCACACAAATTTGGAGCAATAAACAAGCCCTTGTATATTGAATAATTATGCATCGAATTACTTTTCCGAGTGCAAAAAGTTAATGATACTGTGCTTAAAAAAGTGGAAAGTATATTAATTCGAAATCAGTAGTCAATAAACGATCAATAACAGTCAAAATTATTGCTCTTACTTCTTTGTGGATACGAACCAGTTTCCATAAAACTCTTCCTACTTGGCATTTTTAATATATTGCTCTAAATAGAAATAACTTTTCAGATAATATCCAAGGAAAATTGTGTCTCGTTATTTCTGTCTTTACAATTCTAACAAATTGGGCAAATTAATCCTCTATGGGCCCGTGTAACTTTCACATTTTAATGTATCGACATTTTACAAAATAATTATAGCTTTTTTCACGAGATGGCGCATAAATCTTAACTCTATGACGTTGCAAACACAGCCATTACTAGTATTCATGACCATTGCTAGGCTCATCAACCCGAAATAGCAAAATAATTGCTGTGCAAACTGTTGGCAGTAAAACCACGCGAAACCATTTGATCCAATTGAAATGATTTATGCTTTTGTCAGTGATTTCCAAACTATGTTTTTGGATTCATGCACATTTATGTCTTACATCAAATGCAAATTGTTTTATAGACTTTCAAATATGAGCTATTATACACAGAAGTGCAAATTTTATAGGCCGGTGTGACTTGAAAGTCACATAATGATTATAACGCAATAAAATTGTTTAAACACAAAAATTGGTTTTCATTTGCATATATAGGTTTATAATTTCTGATTTTTCGTTACCATTTATCTTTTGGAGTTAAAATTATCAAAATACTTCAAATTTTATTAGAGAATATTATCAAAATTTCGGTTAAAATAATAAGGGACTTTCAATCAATATGAAATTACTGAAATATTATTCTATATGGAACAATGGAATTCTTAATAATATATATATATATAATACTCTTACCTTAATTAAATTGTTAATATATTCGATTTGGTCCTTACCTTCTTGTCGTGTGGGAATTTGAATTTTTGGATGTTGTCAATCTTGTCTCACGCACTTACACAACTGCCACCAAAAAAATCCCGAATCTCTCACAATGCAATGCTTCGAGAATAATAAGTGTGCGTTTGAAGCTCAAAAACTTCATTAAAAAGTTCTATCAAAGCTCTATTCTCGAGTGTGTGATCTGCGGCGATAGATTAACAAGCAGCTTTAAAAGTCTCAATCAAAAAGTGAAACGATTATATTTGGCGATAAATCGCTCAAAAAATTTCAATTTTGGCGCATGTATATCAATCTTAAGTATCCCAAAATAATTATCTTATAAAAAATGTTTTTTATTTTATTTTAAGACTAAAATCAGTACCTATTTAAGGGCGTAAATTTCATTTTCGTACAATTTTTCCTTTAACTTTCATTTAAATTTCAAAATTCAAAGAATTTGTATTTTTTACAGAGGAATTTGGAAAAAGGCTCACTACCATTATTTCAGATGGTCTGCTTGCACACACACCCCTCAGTCTATTTTGTCAGAAACCCGCTATCGGTGACTCGGCTAAAAAGTAAGTACAAGGACTTTGAAAGTAAAGAAAATACAACCGATTGCACAATTTTATTGGAACATCGCTGTGGTTCGGGGATGCCTTGGAAAACTACCAGAAAGTAACCGTTAATCAAACGAAATGTCGTTCCAGATCAAGCTTTCTGCAGTCGAACTGGATGACACATAGAAACAGGAGCAACATTCTGAGAATCTTCGGTTCCAGAAATGCGCTAGTCGGCTTGACGTCCAACTCGGGCTCTTAGAGACGAGACGTCTGTCATTCCATTTTGATCTTTTCGATATTTATACATTTCATACCCGGTGATACACTTTCAGACTATTTCTTATGTAACAAGGGCGCTCCATGATTTGTATTGACGTAAATTGTATTGTAAGTTTGTTAACTGTGCGTATTGTAATTGTAATTTGTACGCATTGTAAATTAACATAATATTGCATTGAAAATTTGTATTGTAACCATATTGCACCTTTTTTCTTCATGATTGCAATATGGTTTTATAGTTTATGACATGTTGTGACAGCTTAAGAGTATTGCAGTGCAGATGCGCTACCTTCTTCAACTTAACGCATTACCATCCATTCTACCGACATACTGGCATAGGGTTATAGCCTCTTCCCCGTGATCTGGGCGTTCAGGGTTCGAGTTCTGGTTCGGGCATGGTTGTTCTATTTGTAAGGTGAGGTAAGGTAATACACTTCTCCCCCTGTAAAAAGGGTCTGTGCAAACGAATGCTATGAGTAAGTAGCAAAAGTTGTACTCTCCCAGGTTGTACTCTCACAATATTATACTCCATCCTGCAGTATAATATTGTGAGATATTATATCATACTAAACAATACTCGACAATATTAAACAATATTCCGAATATTAATCAATATTGTGCAATATTTAGGTGCTACTAGGGCTTGGCCCTAGTTGATGCTACTACAAAACAAAAGACGACGATTAGGCTTAAATCGCTGACTACCTCAGCAAGCTTATATATGGCCAGTACCATAAGAAACAACAATAACAAACACACATTTTTTTCACTAGATAATGACAGAATTAAAGGAAACTTACATTTTATGAAATTCGTAATAACTTATTCTATCAGACAGCGAATCAATGTCGCCCCTGTTTTCGAGTGTCCTGATAACTAAACTAATTATTATTTGATTACTCTTGTAGCGAGCATCTAAAGAGACACTATTCGTATTCTTTCTATTAAGTTATTCCAGAAGTATCAGAAGAGAAAAGCATTGATATTCAGCGAATTCGCAAATCTAAAGAAGAATAAATTCGTGAAAGGAAGAAGCTGGTAATATTAGGGAAATAATCTTGTGAGTAAATGCATTCCCAGATAAATGCATCTTTGGTTGCTTACTCATTTACACCAAAACATTCGGGTCTTCTTAAATACAGATTATCCAAGTTTCTTATTGCAGCTAGCATAAACATTGTTTTAAAATTAAAAATTTATTCTCCTATATAAAATTCTGTTGTCAACGCCCTTCCCCACCCCTTCTTTTTTTTTCTTTCTTTTCCAATTCCTACCGTTAGTTTATTCATTCCCTCAAGTTCAAGTACATTTTTTAAACTTGTAGTGGATGACACTCGATGTCAATAATATCTTTTCAAATATTAATTCACTTATTAAATTTAATTAATTTTTAATTCCTTCAATAGAGTTTTAGCGGTTATAAAAATTAAAATCAAAAGGCATTAGCTCGATCGGTAAAAGATAAGAACAATTAGTATTTTCCACGAGCAGGTGAAAAATGAGACTTCAATTCTGGCGAAAATCACAAAAGTTTTTTAATAAATTATTTATATTAATTGGGATGATTTAATGAAAAGTAACTAAAATAAAAATGTTTTTTGTTGACCTAAGTAGGGATTACTTTCAAAACAAAATTTATATTGCTTGTTTTTAATATTTTCTTGCATATAATATACCAAGAAAGTATTGTTATCGTCAAAAAGTGTTTTGAGATATTTTCTCGAGACTCGCCGTTTCACATCTCCTTGAATCCGAAAAACACAGTTTTATAATTCTGTCTGTCTGTCCATTCATTTGTTTGTGAATACAATAACTCAAAAAAAGGTTTGGTGTGGAAGGGAGGATTAATACATATATTAATTGATTTCCATCAAACCTTTGAACGTAGTCCATTTAGGGAAGTCTTCTTGCCATTCGAATGGAAGTAGACACAATAACTATAAAATGTAAAGAGCTAGATACATAAAATTTGGTACACAGATTTAGAACCTAAAATATATATTCTTATCAGATTTGTAACAAAATCCATCAAATATTTGATTATTTATTGATCTGCACTTCTACACGTATATAAACGCAATAACTTATAAACATAATATATAAATCAAGGAAATTAGAGGTGCGATTTTGCAAACAATGCTATAGCTATTTTTCGACAGTGCCATGCAAAAAGGAACAAAATTTTATACGAAAAGAGGGAACAATTTTATGCCTTTCTGAGAGAGAACCTGAGAAAATTTCGTGGAGACTACACTTCTCCTGTTGGCTTTTGTTTATTTCATTAACTCATACAACAATATTCAAAGGTATCTTGGAACAAAATTTGTTACAATTCAGATAATACACAATTAAGATTATGTTTAAAAGCTTTTTGCTTATTTAAACAAGGAAATTACATTATTATAGAAGAATTTTGAGGTTATGCACGCACAGTATACCTATTAAAATTCGTTAAATCCAAAAGAATTTTTAAGCAATATCGAAAATAACAAATAAAAAAAATTCAAGGTGAATGATGCATAGTTACAACAATGTCTGCGTTGTAAATATTTATGTTATAGAAGCAAGCGATGATTTTCAAGTATCCCTCTGAGTGCTTTGCTTTAATTTCTCGTCTTTAACCTCTTAATCCTTCATTATAATTTGTGACAAAGGAATTTCAAGCGGTTGCGGCTATTTCCAAAATATATCTTTTCACGAAGTCTTAAAATTTTCTTTTACAGTGATTGTTGCAATTCTATTCTTCGATATAGTTCCAATTCTTTGAGGCACAAGGAGGGGGGGGGGATAAAAAGTATTTCATTAGCTGAAACTGCACCCAGTACACCTAGATCAACGCGCAGATGGAAGAATAGGGGGAGGGGAATCGTAAGTGATGCAAAAGGATTACACTGAAAAAATGCGAAGTAAATATTTTTTTAAGAGGTTTTATGCTTAAAGTTTTGGAAATTTCTAAGGAGTCAACTTTGCACACATTAAGATAAATACGCACGTTAATTTTAAAATACTTCAAACTAATACATTTTCTGAAAAATAACGGATATAATATCAATTTTTGTTGTTTTCCAGGTCATATGGATTTAACAACAAGTGAACGAACGAATACATCTGCAAAAACTGCTGTTGCCACTAAAATATTTCTTAGTTCCTCTAAATAAATTGGATGGCAATATAAAATGTTATGTACAAAAGTATTGACGAACTGTTTAGGATAATCAGGTTCATAATAAATTTCATAATATAGTGTCTTTCATTAAAAGATACCAGCAAATATATTTTGGTATTAAAAAACTGGTAATATTGAATTAATCGAACATATTTTATTCATAATCATCTTTTCAAAGGATGGACCGCCAACATATCAGGCAACATAGTTTTATCTATTTGACATAATTTGGCTAAAAGCGGCAATTTAATAATGAAATGTTTTAATAACGCTTACCTTAACTAGGCCGATTTATTGGGAAATATACTGATTATAAAACTAATAAAATATTTTCAGAAACAAAATTATTATCTTAACATTCATTTTATATTGTTTTTCCTGTGTTTCTTTTAATTATTTCTAGTTTTTTCATTAATTAACCTTGATTAAAATAATACCGATCGTTGATAGCAAGTTGGTCAAAACTGGCCTTTGAGCCATAAAAGACAAATCAATCCAATCCAATATTGAAGTAAGATGAAATGTTGCAAAAATGAAGCATCGAACTCTGACTTTTTATTTCTTACCAATCAAAGGTGAGTTTGTTGTTGCCATTTTCGGAGCATCTAAAGACAACATAAGAGAGCAACAATTAGAAACTTTTATAACGTTTTTTAATATCCATTTCAATCAAATTACTCAACTCAATAACTAATATGCTTTAACATACGACCCTAATAGCATGCTTCACTCTTTTAAACTGAATAATGGTACATCGTCCTAATTACTTATAACGACAAAAAAAGATTAAGATTGTCAAAGTTATCATGAATTCACTCTTTCTTGTGCCTCTGTTCCAGAGAAGCAAGCCGTATGGAAACCACAACAAAATTTTGCCCCCTGTACTTTTTTCTCTCTAAAATAGAATTAAAAAAGATCCTTCGAGCATATTTGCCCAGTCTGCAAGCGAGTCGCTCTGCAAAACGGAGTGTCAGCAGAAAAATGATCAGCTACTTGGCGAAAAGGAAAGCAGCTCTCTTGGCAGACCTCCCCGTTCGAAGGCTGAAATCTATCGACAGAGCTCATTTCCAGATGCAAGGGCAGTGTCGATTGCCCCAAAATAGACGCCGCCGTAATAAAACGAGCGTTTTGTTTTTGCTTTTTAATTGGTTTTTGGGCTGATAAATCTGCACACTGGCGCTTTCCACATTCATATTTATTTATATTTACGAGTGGTCATTAATCCAAGGATAAAAACAAACTGTACGACTTGGGATTTTTAGCAGTAATCTGTCACAACAGGTGTTAAGGTTAGGGCATACTTATTAAAGTTGAGAAAATAAAACTCTTCAAAATGCATAAAAAAAATAATATTTATAGACAATAAGATCAAGAAATATTTATTATAAGCAAGAAATTCTTAATTAAAATGTATATTATATTCATTAAAAACGTTTTAAATTAGCGGGAATGGTCTTACAAAAATTTGCTCGTCAACACCGTCGTGTTTAGTTTTAATATCTTTGTTGAAATTTAATTAAATCATTCCGAAAATATAATTTTATCAATATTAATCTATATAAAATCAAGCAAGAAAGAAAATATGAGAGTTTTGCTGAAATGCCCCTGTACGCTATGATAAGTTACAGTACTGCTGTTGTTTCACTGCATGCAATTCTTCCAGTTAAAAGTGTTAGAAGGGGTAGTGGCTCTTGTATTCCGATAAATTCAAAATATGCAAGGCTTCCGGAATTCCATAGCACGACATGTCTCTGACTGGCATCTATATGTAAATCGGACAGAGCTCCTTCGGTGAATTCTCCATAACGTCATACATTTATTGCAATGTTCTGTCCTCAATAGCGGTCCTAGTCCTTTGCTGGGCCTGATTATAATGCTACCACGCTTTAAAACTAATTCTATAGGAGAATACAAAAAACGTTTATTACTTTAAAGATATTTTTTATTATTATTATCATGTGAGACCATGATGTGGTTTTGGTTTGAAATTTTTGAAGCCATAAACTGCACAGGAAGGAAATTAGCGATTTATTATTTTTAAGGCATCGATTTTTTTTTGCCTTTAAGATTGTTAGAAAATAAGCAAGAAAGTTGTGGAATTGGAGTACACCAACAAAAAGTTATATATATATATATATATATATATATATATATATATATATATATATATATATATATATATATATATATATATATAAACACATGAGTAATTTGTTAGTCAAGTGTTCACACCGGTTTAAAGTGGCTAATGACTTAAATTAATTGAGACAAACGATGACTTGCAATTGCAAAAAATAAAATAATAATGTTCTCATATGACAGCATGAAATTAACGACAGAAGAATTCATTTTCTTTTTTAAAAGATAGGATTGCTTACTTTAATTGAATCTCACATCGTCTAAACAAAGAATTGAAAAACCAACGTTGCAAGCCAAGTACAGTATCGCAATTTTAGAAATAAAACCACTGGCATAAAAAGACCAATGACATTGTTGCAATATTTTTACGATATTCACCGGCATTTAGAACATTTATCGCCGTCTTTGAGATAAAGTCCAATATCTTGTGCTATCAGGAAATGTACTAATTTTAAGAGTAAATATAAAATCAAAAGTTAAGTAAAAGAAAAAAACTCTTATTATCCATTTGCTTCACGAAAATAAATTGATACGTAATTATTTACCCATTACAAAGATTTGTTTATTCCTCCGAAAAATAAATAAATAATTATATTAAGTTGAATTTCCTCTAAAACGAAGTACTTCATTTTCTTATCACTCCACAAATATTTTTGACAGTCAAATTTTAAGAAATAGATAAACGTCAAAAGGATGCATCGTTTTTAATGATGCCTGAAAAGAGACATCTGCTTGCAAAGGATTGAAATGTTTCATTAAATCCAATTGATTCATTTATTAAATTAAATAATTCATCCACTTTACTATTTTTACTTAGCGCTAAATCTTTTCATTTGATGGCAAAAGCCATTGATTATGATTTTGAAAAAATAAATCGCGAATTATGAAGTTCCTTCCTATCCAACCATACGAAAAGCAATTGAAATTATTATTTTGTCCAATCCTTTTGGGTCTAACGTCGAAAGCTTCTCCCTCCGAGTACAGCTCATCAGCAATCAGTCCATCCGTTTATTTTGTAAGCAAAGTCATCATCCAATATACAGTAAGACCTTTGGATACTAGGGGACAAAGGCCATAGCAGCTATAAGTCCCAAGATTTGAAACCATTCAATCAATCAATACAGTAAGACCCCGCTTAACGCTGTTTCGTTTAGCGCTGTTTCGGTTTAACGCTCTTTTATTTCAACCCGGGGATTCCCTTTTATTTCAACAGAGGGATGAGCTCAAGGAATTAACTGAACAAGAAGAAAACAAAAATGTTGACAGCAGTGATTCAGAAGAAGAGCAAAAAGAACTTTCGATGGCGTTTGTATAAAGGAGTTTGTCTACCATAACTGAAATAATGGATCAATTCATTGAAAATGATCCGAATTTTGACAGGAGCTCAAAAGTAAGGCGTGGTGTTAGAGATGCTCTATCCTGTTATGAAGAACTTTTAAGAGAACAACGCAAAAGAAAAAGGCAAACAACATTAGATGCTCTTGTCGCAAAAAGGCAGAACACTGAAAACGCGGAAGGCTAACTAAATATGACTGACTTAGAATTTTATTTGTTTTTTTTAAAAAATATTCGTTTTGTTATTTATATTTTGTTTATATTTTTGCAAGAAATAATAATGTGGTATTAATTTGGGCTTTAAGAAATAAATGTTTGGTTTTATTTTTATTAAAACAAACATACTTTTTAAATTTGATACCTAACCAATTTCCTAGCCATCTTCCCCTAACCCTAATATTTACTTGTAAAGATAGCCTCGTTTAGCGCTGTTTCGCATTACGCTCTACTTTGATGGAACGTATCCCCCGCGTTAAGCGGGGTCTTACTGTATTTTATTTTTTCCATAAAATAGAGAGGGGGGATAGAACATATCAGTTAAAGGCTAAAAGTAATTTGAATAGGGAAAGAAATTGTTTCTTTTTCGTTTTTAATTCACTATTATCTCACACTCTCCCTATATATATATATA
>JAOUZG010000273.1:763297-794310 GCA_026289955.1 Argiope argentata
ATATATATATATATACACACACACACTAATTTTTATCTGCGACTTCGTGCGCGTGGAAATTTTAAAGTGTATATGTGAGAACTTTTTCAACGTCAACTGGAGCAACGCAAAGACGTGAATTTTAAACGCCAGTTGTGGTAACACATTACAGATTAGAAATTTTTAATTTTAATTATTTTTTTAGTAGTTCTTCAAAGTTCAATTCTTAGTTTCTTCAAAATTAGTTCTGAAGGAATCGAAAGATCTATTAATCAACAATGTTTAATTTTAAATTTATCAAGCACTAAGAAAATAAGCAAAATCGTTTGAAATAACCGGTCGAAAACATGTTGCGTCTAACCTCATTAGAGTGGGGGAAAAACTACTTAAAACTATAAGGGTACTTTTCGATTTGCCGGGAGCAAACAAACAATCGCCAAAGAAATTTGAGGAAATTTGGTAGAATTCTGCATTATTTCCTAAAGGAAATATGCCATTATAAGCATATAGTATGAAAAATATATTGCTAACACAAATACAATTCAATTACAAAAACATACAACGTAACAGCTTTGATATACAGACATTTTCACCAAAAAATAGTTTGTCAAGAAATTTTAGTGAAATGTTCGAATGTGGCGCGAACAGCAGGAATAGCATTTCCAATCATAATGTTTCGATAAACTTTGCAGCAAATTAACGGAAATATAGAAAAAAAAGTCTTTAAATGCGGTGATATGGAATGCACTAAAAAACTTTAATCGAAAATAACGAAAGAAGGCAAAAGGAATACGTATAGCAGGAAAAAAATCAAGAGAAATGAACAGGAAAGATCGAATTATTTAACGCATTCATTAATACAGGCTGATGCTTTTTTAAGAAGAAATTGGAAAGAATAAATACACTTACTCGGTTCAACTCATTTTCTTATGAGCAGAATAATTTTTTTTAATAATTTCTATAAAAAACAGCTGAACTTTTCGGTGATGAAAACGTCTCTTGCCGGAAAATACAATAAATCACAAAGAATTCCATTAAAATGGTATGATCACAGAGAACGATATGATATTTTTCTGTGTGGGTAAGATAATATTAAAATGAAAAACGGTGAAATAAAGACAAACGATTCAAAAAGCTCGAGCAGATGTTTTCAGAATTTTTATTTTTTTATTTTTTATTTTCTGTTATGAAATTCGTAAGCAGACGAGTTTAATTAGAATAAAATAATTGCTCTGAAATAAAACAAAACAGCAATATACTAGCGTGAATTTTCCACTTGAGTTGCGGTAAGCAAAACAGAATAGAAATTTTTAATTTCCTTTTCTATGTTTTATTTTAATTCAAAAGTACTTCATAATGAATCCGAAAGATCGAATTACTAACAATGTTCGGCTTTAAATGCATCAGACACTAAGAAAATAAGCAGAATCGTTTGAAATAATTGGTAGAAAAATATGTTAAGCCTAACTAAATTCGAGTGCGAAAAAACAAAACAAAATAAATTGGTCTTTCTCATTTAGAAGTAGAGATTTTTGGCGGGAAGTTAGTTTCCAATTAATAAAAAATTAACCACTCAATTAACTGAAATAAATATTAGCATATGTTCTCCTCTAGACTATAATCTACCTCTATGCTAAATTTCATCCAATTTCGTTCAGCTGTTCTGGCGTGATTTACTACTATTATCCATCCATTCATCCAAATTTTAACATTTATAATAGTAGTATAGATATATCTTGTTCAAATTTTCAAATATTTATAAAATACTTTTCATTCATCCATTCAAGTTCAAGTAATTATTTTTAATACAGTTTTTTCAAAAATTAATTCATCAATTTTTTATTAATTAATTAAAAAAAACTTTCTAGCCAAAATTCTTTATTTCCCCACCGCATCCATACAGGCCATCAAAACAATCAAATCATAGAGTAACAGATTTAGTTAAAAAAGGAATTCGGAAATCAATCAAAATCTTTTTTACGAATAATTATACATTTAATTAAACTAATTATTTAAATTTTAGTTGATTAAAATATAAGGAATCGGAAACGCACAAATTCTTTTTCGTCGGAAAGTAAAAGTCATATTTAAATCAAATAGAAAAGCATCTTCTAAAATGATATATGCTTTTGCAATCTAAATAACTTTAAATAAAAGAATCCTAAGAAATAAGATTATAATTTTAAATAAAAATTTTTTTAAAAAAAATAGTCTTTTTCAAGCACAAGGAATTTTAATAATCTTCAAACGCCTATTCCTTTAAAGATGGAAAGATGGGGCACCTTCAATAAACATGAACTGGACATGCAATCTAAGAACAAGCTCGATACAAAGATAAGATTGCGCTCATTAGAAGGAAAAACAAGTTAAAACTTTTATTCACTTGAAATTCTTCTACCCCCCCCCCCCTTTTCGGAAAAAGACAAACAATAGTGTTACATTATAAAACTTCCTTTTTGAACCTGATTAGTAACCATGACACAAGGATATTTTTAAACGACATGCACAAGCTGCCATCTATTGACGAAAAGGTTAACTAAATAGATTTTCAAATACGGAATAAAAATTTGAAGATTATATGACGACATAAAATAAAATTACATTAGAATCTCGATTATTCGATTTCGACATTACCACCTAGGATTAACGAAAACTCAACTAATAGAGATAAAAATAGTGAAATTTTCATTCCGATAATATTTTTCTAAATTATTTAGTGAAATTATTGGTCCAAATCAGCCGTCTTTGACGACCAGCTTTTTTTGTCCAGTTTATTGATTTTTTAAGCTATTGAAATATGTAATATGAAACGCATTTTTAAAAAAATCTCGCCCTATTTGATACGACTGGAAAAAAAAGAAACATTTATCGAATCGGTGTGCTACAAATGATACAAATAATTATGCTCAAATTAAAAAATTTACATAATACAAAATCAGAGCACTAGTTAAAATCCTATTTTAGACTGAATTTCATTTGAATTTCATCATAACATTAAAATTACAGCCACAAATGCTCTTAGCCGCCATGTTGGGATTTAAATCGGAAACTGTATTTCCTACACTGTTTAAAGGATCCTTTGCAAAAGAACATAAAATTTAGATTATCAATTTATCTTAGTTACATATTGTGTAGTATTTTAAAATGTTTATTAAAATTGAAGAAAAAATAAACAGAAAGGACTTTGATATCATTAAAAATATAGGGAGGGTTTTTCAAAAAGTAATATTAAAAAATCATTTTTATTTAAGAATCTTAATCATTAAAGCTGCAAAATATCGAATTGAGGACAGGTTTAAAACCATTCAATAAAGCAGTTAGAAATGTTAGCATTGCGATTTACTAAAATTTGTTTATTGCCATCGGCAATACATAATAAATATGATTTCTATGCCACGCACGTCAGTTCTATATATCAAAGATTAGAGTCGTATCGAAATGCTTGTCCAAAAATATTGTCGCACATTCCCTACTGTAATTCTCCCTCAATGTATGAAACTGTAAACCTTAGTCAAAGCCATGAAAAATAAGAGTGCTCAGATTTTTATTTTCGGAGTTTTATACATGTAAATTATGTGTTTCATAGTATAGTAAATAATTCAGTATTTTGTATAGATTATATGATATTCAAATAAAAAAATAATTACAAATCATAGATCTTTGACATGAATCTAACGTGAGATCTTTGGCAATTAATCGCTAATTCGAAAACTGAATATTCATTTTAGGCGTCTTTTCGTCGAATTTATTAAAAATAATAAAAAGATTAAAATGAAATCTGCTATGTGTATTTCAATGTATTCTGTCAGAACATCATTTCTTGAACGACCAAGCCCCACGTGCTCGTGCAAGTTAAATATTATATTTTTATTCATTTTAATAGCTTCATTGAATGAGTCACTTTAGTACTGCAAACGATCCAAAAAGATTTGTCTCGCATTTGCTGTTCAAAAAATATCACATTTCCTGTTTATTTCATTTCATATAATCGCGCTGAAAATGACATTTTTCTAGGTTTTATTTGCTGTAATCATTAACTTATTTTTTTTAATCAAAGCTTTTGTAAATACAATGGCGTTATTAAAAGCTGATTTTTTTAGATGATCGTGCAGATAATAATTCCCCCCCCCTATAGATTGAGATTGGAATATTTTTCCGCAATAACTCCCGAAAATAATATTACATAAAATTGACTTATATGCGATTTTTAAATGTTAAAAAAAATGTCTATTTTAAGATCTCAATTTAATTGTAAGTCTTATTTTCCCTGAATTTCGGGTTTTATTTATTTATTATTGTTATTTTGCATAATTTCCAGCAATAGATTCCACTGCCGAACTGAAACTCACTCTGTCTTAATTGCTTAATTAAGCATTTAATCGCGTAATTTTCTTCCGTTGTCGGACACTAGGGATGAAGGATTCTATCCAAAATATGTGTAGTTTGTATGAGTAGTAAGAAATTAGCATGACAGTACCCGAAAAATTAAAAGATGGATTACCCGAACAGTCTTGTTTTCATTAGCTCTGAGATGTCATAGGACTTGACTCCACTGCAAAGTCGGGCGAGGCTTACAAAGCGCCCATGACCAGCTAATGAGGTTTCGAATTCGTTCCCACCCTCCATTTCAACTTTTGAAGCCTGACAGTTGAAAGAGAAAGACGGGGAAGAGGAAACTTTATAGTGGATTTAATTTCATATTTGTACAGTGGCGGATTTGGAGTTTCAGTGGCTTGAGGTGCAATTCAATCTGAGGCCCCCCTCCCCTCCAGTTATAATTATAGTATGCACTCTCTCTATATTTTTCACTCCTCTGTTAAGATCTGTACCCAATTTTTTGTGTTAAAAAAGAACGGGGATGGGGAATCTAGATACATAAAATTGAAAATTAAAATCAAATTTTTCATTCTACTTGGCAGTATTTTAAAGGATGATGAAGTTCAGGGTGTGTTAAGGCTGTTCTAAAAAAAAGTAGGTGTTATTATGTACCATAATTGCGCAATATTTTCCAGAGATACATGCCTAAAATTTCATTAGACACTAAATCAATTATTATAGAATTGAGCCGTTTCTCTCTTTCGGGAATAAAAATAGTTTGGTTTTGTTTTAAAACGTTATCAAAATCAGCTGATATTTTATTTTGTTGTTTAAAATTACAAGTTGTTGATTCGTCGATTCTATTAATTACTTCGCTCATTAATTACTTCGAATTCGCATTTTGCTTCGGCTTTTTATTGTGCTTATTGGGTTAATTTGTTCATCTGGCTGTTTAGGTTTGCAATAAATTCCATTTCTCTCGTCAATTTCTTCGAATTCATTTTCAACTTCAGCTAGTTTAGTGATTTTTTTCTTGTGCGCATTTTGTTTCAGTACGCTCATTTATCTTTTCAAATACGCATTCTTGTTCAACTCGCTCATTAATTTTTTAGAATTCATATTCTACTTCAGCTTGCACAACGTTTTTCTATGTAAATATTCAATTTTAATCTGCTCATAGATTCTTTTAAGTACACTTGCTGTATCAAGTTTCTCAACTGCTCTGTCTCATTTTCCATTTTAACTCATTTTTCAAATGTTATAATGCATTTATCGAGTAAATTTTTATGTCGGTCTGTTTTTTTTTTTTTTTTTTTTTTTTTTTTTTTTTTTGCATTTTGAGGCTCCCGATTTAAACTTTCTTTTCTGTAGCATGGCTAAAACATTAAGAAAAATTAGTCGTATAAAAATATTAGCTGGACTTTTGACAATTTTTCCGAGTAGAAAAATTTCCCCCTTCAGTTAAGAGGGAAAGTAACCAGTTTATTTTATCTTTTTGAGCAGTACCAATGCCTAACGATTCGTATTGTAAATGAGCCCTGTTTTTAACCTTCAAATGTGCCCAAAAATATAAAGCCACGCTTACAATATTTTCAAAAATACGAAAATAGAAACGATAATTTATTAAAAAATTATATCCTTACCAATCTTCACATTGGTCAAAGGTCAAACATAGAAATGAATTCCTTTCCACAACCCAAATCAAAGTCAATATTTTTCAAACGTGAAACACTAAATCTCTGATTTGGAGAAACCAACCTCCTTGAGCAAAGATTTTCTAACCATGGTCGCTAAATAAAATGCGACCTATGTCCTATTATACAAACACGTTCATTGCCTTGAGAGCCATTCCTGTACATCATAGGATCCGAGTGTGCAGGAGGGTGTAATAGGATATCTATCTCTTTAGTAAGATAAAAGATGTAAAATGTCTCCCCTCCCTCCTGGTTGACTTTTTACTCTCTCATTCTCAGAATATTTGGTTTTTCAAGGGTACTGATACTGCATGATTCTTTAATTGAGATAAATGAACTGAAAGTGGTAATAGATTATAAAAATGAAAGGCATTGTTAAAAAAAATATCCTCTTTTTTAAAATTTAAATTAATTTTTTAGAACTAAATTTTGAGGTCCCTTAATTAATGAGCTCCGAGGCGTGCGCCTCATGCGCCTGTTTGGAAATCCGCCTCTGTATTTGTACATTAATTTTGTTATTAAAAACGCATATTATAAATAGTTGAAACACTGATATTATCTTACTTAAATAAATTAATAGTTATTTTATTTCAAAACGAAATAATTACACATTTGATTTTTTAAATCATTCTTCAATAAGAGATTTTAAGCAAAAAAAGGTTTTAACAAACACAAATACATTCCATTTTAATCTAAACAATTATATGATATAAAAACTTCTCCATTTTAAATACTTTATAATTATAAGGAGTTTTTTTAATTTAGAAATTAAATCGAATTATTTTCTAATTATTAGCATAATTTTGCATTATTATTTTACAAAATTATAAAATAATTCATTATATTTCAATTTTTATTATATTATATGTAGTTTCCTAAAGTATTTTTTTCTCAGTTTCCTAGGTATAAATTATGATAAAATATCTTTGAAATCAATTTTTGTATTCTCGTATATAGAAAGTATAGGAATCGTCAAAAAAAAAAAAAAAAAAAAAAAAAAAAATCGAATTCCAGATTTGGAAGAATGTCTACATTTAAGACCTCCCTGAATTTGAAAAACACATTTAAAAAAAAATGTTCGTCTATCTGTCCGTGTAAAAAAAAAAAAAAAAAAAAAAAAAAAAAAAACGCTTCGAGCTAGACGGCTGGAATTGATATATGATTTTTACACCAAATTTTGAGAGAAATCTGTTCCAAGGAGGTCCATCTATAAGGCTATTCATATAGAAGTATATAATCACAAAACGAAAAGAGTTAAATAGATAAGATTCGATATACATATTAAACATCTTTAGTATAGACACCTATCAAATTTTGAGACAAATCCAACAAATAATTCAATGTCTATCTGTCTGTTTTTTCAGAAGAATGTAAACGCGATAATTTCAAAAAGGATTTAAGTATATGAAATCTGGTATGTAATTTTGCGATTACAAATGCAGTTTTGAGTTAATACTTCGATTGAATACGTTGAGGAAACATAATTAAACATCAAATTGCCTTTTTCCGATAATATTAACGGCATATCAGGAAATAATTGCCAAATAACTGGCCAAGGAGCACACGACAGATTCAGTCAAAATGTTAAATTCACTCCAAAAATAATTATTCCGCAACTATTGTACATTGCCATGCAAGGCATTCTCTGGCGCGGCAAGTTTATTAAATATGCGGTAAAGGGAGACCACTCCTGTTGGTTTCTAATAAAGTTTACTGGCCATAATGTCCAGAATTCAGGCATACTTCATTTCATTTTAAGGTAATTATTTACATATTAGCAAACTATAATTATCTAATTTATTATGGTAATTTTTCTAAAATAATCACTTTTAAAAGATTTACTAAAATTTAAAGCTAAAAAAAAAGAGAAATTAATACCCATCAAGTATGTGATTGATAAATGAACATTTCATATATTTATATCAAACTTTCCTTTATAATTTTAGTGATCGTTTGAAGATAAATAAAATCGCATTAATTTTGGTCAAAGGTTGTTAGAAGAGCTGCAAGCCAGCCAATTCATCCCCCCCCCTTCTCTTTATGGAGAAAGCAAAAGTTTCATACGAGTTCATTTTCAATGTATGAAAAGGCAAACATGGATGAATATAGAAATTTAAAAATCCTCTTACAGTTAACATACTGTAAACAATCCAAATATTCAAACCATGATTTAAGTAGGAAAAATACCTGCATCTGACATAAAAGTAGAGAGCTGACAAATTAAATCTATCACATTTTATAGATATTTTTTGATTCACCGATTAGGAAGGCGATATGATGGATGTCAATGACATTAATTCCACTGATTTTTCAGACATTTGATTCGTACATCCAACTTTTAAATTACAATACATTTAATAGAATGGATAGAAAAATAGGAATATCCTTTTAATGGCTGTTCTTCGATCTTCATATAAAATATCATGATTAACGAAAAGTTGAATTTTTATTTTAATTCATCATTTCCTTTTCGTTTACAGAATCATTACAAAAATTGAAGCATATTTTATGCATTAAATTACAATTTTTATCTAAAAAAACTTCCATTTGCTTATCTCTACACTTCAAAACACACCCATCAAATGGCAATTTACAAGTCAATTTCAGAAGTCAATCTTTAAATGCCCTAAAATAATAATGTCTGAATTTCTCTTTAATTAAGACCAGTAATTGAAATATATGTTTTTCAGTTTCTGATAAATTCATTTTAAAAAAGTTCCAAACCCACATCTAAAAAACTCACTATTGCTATACTAATGTTATGGAAGCAATTGCAAGGGTAAAATGGAGCACAGAGTTAGGAAAAAAAAAAAAAAAAAAGATCGTAACCAACGAA
This sequence comes from Argiope argentata, assembly GCA_026289955.1. Classification (NCBI taxonomy): domain Eukaryota; kingdom Metazoa; phylum Arthropoda; class Arachnida; order Araneae; family Araneidae; genus Argiope; species Argiope argentata. The sequence goes on from JAOUZG010000273.1 coordinate 772,124, forward strand.
TTCCAGATGCAAATTAAGTTGTTCATCACATAAAATTTGCAAGGCAAGAGGCATGTCAGCAAATTTATAATCAGAACAACATAAAATAAAACTACAATACTCAAAATACATGTTTTATCTTTTATGACGATTTCCCTTAGCAAATTAAGGCATTAAAAACTGAAATGCATTTTTTTATGCCGTAAGTATATGATTTTCACCTCTTTTGATTAATTTTTTTAAAGGGAGAAAAAAAAAAGCAATCTTTTGATATTTGTTATTTTAAAAATCTTTTAAGGTGTGTCTGTAACATTTTAAAGTAATTTCATCTAACACTTACTTATAAATTAAATGTTTGATTCATAATTTAAAGGAAGATGGGTGCCGACAAGTTAAGGTGAATGAGCGTCAATATTATATCAGTGTCTAAGATAACTAGGGATAGAAAAAAAATATGCATCTAGGTAAGACTGATTTTGAAAAAAATCTTTATTTAAAAAATGTAAAGGACAATATAAGAGTCACAACCAATGCAAAAAAATAGTTGCTTTATTTTGTTAAACCAGGTTATTATTACATGTCAGGAAATCACTTGTGATTGAAGTGCATATATCTTCTGGCATTCTTAACAATAATATATGAATTAGAGTCAAATATTTTGAACAGTAGTCCTACAGATTAATATAAAACTCTTTTGTATAATCTGTAAACATTTTAAATAAATTCCTTTTTAATATTTCTACAGCAGAAACATAGTTTGTGGAACGACACATTTACAAGAGAGAAAAAAGTCAAACTTTAATTAGATATTTATTATTGATGGTAAATGATTTTTTCTGGAAGTTTTTAAGCCTTAAACTGAAAACTATTTAAGGATATAAATATAATTATATACAAATTTTTAAAGAATACATAAAACATGCAACAAAACATCAATAGCAATATGCAGAAGAAATATTTTAAATAATTTGAAATGAGGGCATGAGGAAAACTACTCATTTTCTCAAAAGCTCCATTTTATTTAATGGGTTTTGAAAAGTATAGGAACAATCAAAATGGCACTACTCATTAAAAGGGAGGAAAAGTCAACTTTTGTCATAAATATCAAAACAAAAGTCAAGATCAAAACCATTTTATATAAAGCTGAAAAGTACTTTCTTAGCCCCACAAAAACATTAAATCCTCACAACAGAATTTTACATGATTATTATGCTTTATACATTAACTAAACTACATAGAATACTCAGTTGCATATTAGAACCAAATAAAATTCAATTGAAACTCAATCAAGATAAAAAAAAAGTATACAGTATTACACATTTTTAACGAATAAAGTTGTTTGAAAATTTCTGGTAACATAAGATACTCGGTGTAAAAAAAAAAGCAGATCTGTATGTTAAATATTCCATGAGCATCTAATTCAGTTCACATGCGAAAAGCCATCTTTCTCTCCCTCAAAATATCAGAAAAATGAAGCACCAAAAATATGCACTCAAGAGTTAACTACTGATTTAACAAAATACAAACAACTTTAACAGAAGAAATGGCTGAAAAAGAACTGCTAATGGATATCCTCAAGTAGGCATGAAAAGAAAAAAAATCAAATTGTTGAGCTTTCTTTCCTGTCTAATCCCAATATTCTCTCTCACTAACTCTAACTGGCTTAAGAATAATTGATATAGACACATAAATGTCTATACCAATAAAAAGATTGTGCAATGAAACGGTGGGAGAGCTAACTTAATGGGGGGGGGAACTATAATAGTAGATTTGTTTAATAAAAAATTTCAATACAAACCATTTCCAGAATCTTTAAGTTATCTCCTTTAAATTATAATAAAGGATTTACTTTCAATTTAGTAAAGAATAACATTAAAATTTCTCTAACAAAAATATAGTAAATGTAAATCTTTGATTAAGTTAAACCAAGTTATTCATGCTACTTGAAGATTTCCAATCATAAAAACAACTAGCAGAATAGGCTAATTAAATAACAGTGATTTCCACCTTTTTTAAAAAATAATTATTACTTATACTTTATTAAGAAGGCATTTAATCATCAGATTATTTAAAAATTCTAATCAATGTTGTATTTTATAACTGTCCAACTTGAAGCAATGAAAATAAAATTTAAAAAAATAATGTTACATTTTTCCAATGGAATTTTAAGACAATTATTAGAAGAATTTCAAGAACTTTCAATATTGATTTTGCACCATTAACCCTCTGACTTTGAACTCCCACAATCTCATAATTGCACACTGAATAGTTATTAAAAAATTAATAACTATTTTTATGTCTATAAGCCAGTTAGTTTTCTATTGAAAGAGAAAAGGATTAGACAGGCAGAAAGCTCAGCATTTTGTACCATTGAGGCAGAAGTCAGAGGGTTAAAAATATTTGTAAGTATAATATTAAATACTACTAGAGGAAAACACACTGACTTGCAAGAATCAAAATAAACAAACTGATGAGGTTACCTAAAATGGCAAATCCGGCTGAAATTTGCCAGAAGAAATAGAATAAGAGAAGATATATATATATACATACACAAAGAAAACCATATTAGAAGTTATATCATTTAGTAGGTCATATCTTTTAAGTAAATAGTAGTTCTTTTATACTAGACTTTACAAATAAATGGTATAAGAATATACAACAAGCAGACCATTATTAAACACTGCAGATAATTTGAACTACTAATTAATATATAAAAGTATTCACATCTTAGACCAAACATACTTGAATGCTTTTTCTAAAATCCATAAACTTCTCAGCATATGATAGCAAAAAAGGAACACAAAATATTCTTAAAAATGCAATGTGAAAACATCCTAACCAAAAATGATGAATTCAGGAAAGGTGTCTGTCATTAAAACTGTTTTAGGGTATATAACTATAAGGAAACTTTAAGCTCCAGTGATATATTTTTCCCCATTATTTGTAATGGAAAATGCAACTTTTGTACAATATAAATATGTCACCAAATATTGGCAAACGTCAATCTTCTGTAAAAATTACATAACATATTAAGGATCTGATCAGGAATGGTTGAAACAAGTTAAAGTTTATTTATAGATGACAACTGAACATCTAACAAACGCATTTTCTTTTCATACTCCTGCTGTGCAAACAGTAATTCTTGTTCTATAGCCCTCAATTTTGCATTATGTTCCTCTTCAATAGATTTCAGTTTAGCATTATGCTCTTCCTGCATAAATCGCAATCTTGCTTCATGTTCTTCACGTTCAAACTGGGCTCTCTCAGCATCTGCTTCTACTTTAGACTGAGTTTCTCGCTGTGACAGGAGTAATTGATCTTTGTAAAGTTGCAAGATGGCTTCATGCTCAATTTTTAAGTTATCAAGTCTTCTTTGATGGTATTTCTCCACCAGTTTGTCAATCACAGTATTGGCTGCTTGATGAGCTGAATCCACAGCAGATTCAGTAAAGTAAATGATTTGTTGCTGGCCATCAGGAACCTAGAAAAAAAATTTACATATGAAAAAATATACAATTATAAAAAGAGAGAATTTTTAGTATAATATAGTAATACTACATTATATGCATTAATAAAAATAATTAATGTATGTATGCAAAAATAAGCTCATATACAATGCAAGACATGGCTAAATTGAAATATAGACAACCAAATTTTGTTACAGTTAAAAAAATTTATCTTTATTATAAACAAGTCATCTTTGGTGACCAACCAGTTTGCTTGAGATACTGGTTATATTTCATTTTAGTTCAATCAAAGGTCTTTATGTTCCATGATCACTGCAAATTTTCAGATATTAAAGGCATGTTACTTTAACAGTTCTTCATGCTACAATTTTCTTGCGCATGAATGTTTTATGGATATTAATTACATAAATTTTTAATAAACACACTCCAAATTTTAGAAGATAAATAAATGGACAATCGATGGATCAATTAAAATTTACAGTATGTTTAAAAATTCTTTCAGTGCAATATTTTTTTGGAAATAATCATAGGGAAACACCTAAATTCCTCTTCACTTTTAATTAAAATCTTAAAAAGAAATCACTTTAAGATTAACTTTTTTACCCTCTAAATTACACATATATACTCCATATTTTGCAGCTGTAGGTCAGATAATCTGGTTTAGTATCAACACAAACTCTCATGTTTACCTTTATTAACAGTAGTGATTAATAAGGGATGTATTTATTTATATTAAATTGAACCATGATCAAAAGAATTTAAGAAAACAAAAATAATTTTGATTTTCATAATTATGAACCATTCTGCCTAGAATTTTTTTTTATGAATGAAGTAGAAAAGCTTGTATTTCTTTGCTTCCTTTTTGTGGTACTGGTTTGAAATTAAAAAATGAATTCATAACTTTTTGTTGTTTTGAATGGTATATGCCACGGACAAGCTTGCCGAAACAGTCAGAAATTTTAAGCTGAGGGTGTGTCTCCATGGATCTAAATCATTCAAAGCAAATACATAGTTGAGAGGGGACTTATCCAAATCTCTATGAATAAAAGTATATAAAAAATTTGAATATTCTCTTTTGCAGCTGAAAGCTAGTGTTCTAAAAATACTTTCTGGTTGGTAAGACATTTTAACTCTTTCTTTTAAAGCATACAATACAAACTCAGCTGATGTCATCATACAAATCCTTGTTTCAAAAATCAAATATACAAATGTTACAGTTCTTCAGCATTCAAAAAATCCATTTCTTTAATAGAATATGTGTTTTTAATAGAATGCTAAAAAGAGTTGAATCTTTGGTAAATCTTACAATAAATTTAGATTTACAAAGTCATCCCATATTTTTAAATGCTTGTTCTCAGTCCCCTCCCCCCTCATTAAACAATACACACATCATTTTACCAATTTTTTTTAAGATCACAATGAAAAATTGACTTCCTTTCTGAGGATCCAAATTTAGTAAGGAATTTTCAAGAACCATGAGAATCCTGCTTGATATAATTCTATATATCTCAACATATATTAAAATACAAGCAGCAGTAAAATCTCAGGAGGGGGAAATATATATATTAATAAAAATGGTGTATTTAAAATGTTATTTTAGTGTTTATTATAACAAGTACAATAATATAATAACATAGTTTCAAAACTAAGCATCTTATTACTTCTGGAATTCAGACTAATAAATATTAAAATTTGAATCTAAAAATTGTTTAACTTCATAGCACATAATAACAATTCAGCTTCAAACATTGTTTCAACACTTTACATTAGTTAGGGATTACACATTTGTGTTTTACAGCCTAAAAAGAGGAAATTCATTCTTTGAACTAAATCACAAAATAGTCAACACATTCTGATGGTATAACCTCTCCCCATAAAGAATAATGGGTTTCTTTTAACAATCAGAAAACAGTAAAAACCTAAACTAGCTCATACAGCTTATGAGTTTCAAACTGAGAATAGATCAAATTAGGTTTTCAAATACTACTATTTCCATGTATTATTTCAATTTTCTATTAGTTCTCTTTTTTTTTTCTTTTGCTTTAATATGCATGATTTTGCTTTTTATATATATTCATAAAATTCTTTAGAACTTTTCAGTGTACAAAAATTTTTGATAACAGATATAATTACATTCAAAAAGTATTATTTATTACAGTTCCTATGCACTCAACAACTCTGTTGTTTTAACAGAATGAGTCCCTTTAAAAAGGCTTGAAATTTTGCTAATCTTTTACATGAAATTTAGAATTAAGAAAAATGTCTTCTTCCGAATTTTCAACATATAATAAAAAGCCATTCCATATTTTATGTGTTTATTAACACTATTTAAAACTAAAGACTATCATATAAAATAATTTTACATATGAGAAGTGAAAATGCAAATACATTTATATGGCAAATAATTAAATATTTTTTTTAAGTATTCTTATTTGATATAACAAACTTTTAAACAGAATAAATTTTCAATTTCAATCCCTAAAGATAATTTAAAAATTGCAAACATGATTTTTAGTATTATTGTCTCTGGTATAAAAGAAACTGACTTTAGTCTTGGTTTTTCAGTTCTAGTAGGCACTTTGAATAATTATCACATCAGTTTATAGAAATAAACAAGGCTGCTTTTAAAAATATTAAATGCATAAAAATTTATACAAAATTGCTATAAATTACAAAAAGTTCTTCTCTAAATAAAAATAATGCTTTGGTTTTAAATGCTAATATTCTATAATTTAATTGTTTTTTAATTAATAATGGTTTAATATTTTCAGCCAATAACATTTGAAGAAAAAATATATTTTCATTTCTCTTTAAATTGTTAAGCAAAATACATACTAAACAGCACTAACCAAGTAATGAAATAAAAATTGCATGAAACACAAAAAACAAATACATTGAATTGTAAAAAGGACATTTTTGAGAAAATTATAAACAAATATACAGTAGATAATTATTGCAAAATGCATAAATTCTACTATATATGCAAGTTATCCTATACGAATAAAAATAGATTATCCATACTTCTAACACATAACTATATTTTGTGACTATGGTATTAGATATTAGGATAATAAAAAACATATGCGACAAAGAATTATTATTTACTTGTGCTGTCGGGGGTACAACTCTTGCATCTCCATTGCTTTCAATGTCATTGTTTTTAGTACCATCTAAGTTCTCTGAAATTAAAGAAAACACCCATTAAGAAACATAAATATTAAATATATTATTATTTTTAAAAAATAAAAAGTCTTTAAATTATATAAGTGACATTTTTATTTAGGCTGAGTTATTGAAAAATAAAAGAAAAACAATATTTTCCACAAATGTTTCAAACTATCTTAATTTCTAAATGCTTTTAAAAAACTGAAATGAAATACATCTAAATAACAAAATGAGAAGAAAAAAAAGTTTACAAATTAGCATAAATTCTTTTAAAAAGACTATTACCACGTCTAGCAAGTAATTTTTATGTGTTAGCTCCATAACATTTTCAAAATCGCAAAAAGAAACATTTTAAGATTTAATCAAATGTTAAGTATTATAAAAAAACTACTAATTCCAGAAAAAATCATTTTTTGTCCAGAAACAAAATGTATAGCCATGGAACTAAAACTGAAAATCAAAAATAAAATGACAATAAGACAACCAAAGATCACCATATTTAACATTCATGGTGACTTCCTTGTTGAGTAAGGGAAATTCTTTATTCAGACAAATGTTTCCAAATTTCTAGGACCAATAGTAGACTGCCATTTCTCTCTAAAGAGAATAAATACCACAAACACTGCCTTATTTCCATGCAATTAACAACAAACCAAATTTTTGGAATTCTTAACTTCGGAAAAATTATTCATTGATATTGTTTGTAAAAAGAATGAAATTTTTTTTTAAAAAAAGTGGCATTATAGGAATTTTTTGTTTAATGATTGAATAAAAAAGTGGCATCTGGAAGTGACAAATTGTCTCAAATAATTATCATGAATTTAATGTTAGCAACGCTTAAAATTGGAGGTTTAAAAATTTCATTCATACTTATACTAAAATTTAACTAATTTTTACAAAAATTTAATGATTTCAATATTACTGAATTATAATTTTTAAAACAGGAGACACAGAATTTGGATTAAAGAATAAATTTAAAAAATATAAACATTATAAAACTATGATATCCTATATAGTATATTTTAATTTAATTGTTTTTAATATTAAAACCTTTTTTTTTAATTGTTATAACAAATGTGTTTTAGCACAATTTTTTATATACTATTTGCGTTTTTTTACAAAATTAACAATTTATTAAAATATTATTAAAACAAAATACTGGTTGGAATTTTCAAAATAAAATATATATGTTTATCTTCCATTTTTTTATATTAGTGTTACTATAACACATTATTCATAAAAAATTAAGGTTAAAAAAGAAACTGGAAAAAAATACAGAAAAGTGAAATGGTTGGAAAATTACAAAGCTGACATTTTTTTTTTTTCTTTCAGCAATATGATTCATTCTCTCTAATAATATAAGAAACAGATTTCATAATTCAAAATGCATTTAACACTAAATAATCACCAGAGGGGGGGGTCAAGAAGTAATTGATTTACTTATTCAAATATAAAGCACGATAGTTAAGTATTTAATTTTCATTGAAGCTCATTCATACAATATATAATCCTAAAAAGTGGGTTGACTTTTAAAAACAATGAAAAAAATTCAAAATCTGAAGAAAAAAAAAGATCCACTTTCAAACAATGAAAAATTTACTTTATCTTTACTTTATTATACTAATATCTTATCTGATATTAGTATGAAAATATTTAAAATTTATTTAGCGGTGAAAGATATAGTATAAAGTTGATTTCAAAAGAGGGAAAAAAAGTTACTAATTTCTATACAATGCAAATAACATTTAAATAAATATAAATAAGATTTTTAAAATGTTCATACAACTAGCTTCCAAAATATTTATTGACATATCAATGAAAATAGTTTTAATTATAAAACACAATACCTAAATTTTAGAAAAAAAACCCATTATTATTAGAAAATTTTATTAAGAAATAAAACATTATAAAAAAATTCTGATTCTTCAGACAAAAAATAACTCTAGAAGTTTAAAACTATTGTAGTTTGTAAAAATATCTACAAAATAAAGTTTTTAAAAAAATAGCCATGCCTGGTTAATAATACTTTAAAGGATTTTTTTATTATTATTATTTATAGTAAAAGAACTTTTAAAGTATGAATTTAAAAAATTATTATGAATGAAAATGAAAATTTTATGATAAAGGCTAAAAAATGCAAACATAACAGCATCTTATATATGCTTACAATATTTTTTTTTTTTTAAATAATCTTTTCAGCAATAACAAGAAATAAAATCCATTTGACCTGACTTTCCATATCACAATGTTTGGAATACTGCAAATGAATAAGAAAAATTAAAACACAATGAAAAATTAACAGAATTCTTCACAGAAAACCTTAGAAACAACCAGATGAAAGAAATACAGAAAGTAAAGACAATAAGAATAGAGAAAAAGATGATAATGCTTTTTAAGTTCAAAAACATTTATATAAGAAAAACTACAATTAGAATGACAGACCTGAGGCTATTTAAACTTAAACTATATCATGCATTTTTTGTTGTTAAAAAATTTCTAAATTTACTGACCAAAGAATCCTTGTCCTCACATCTATGGAAGTTACAATGAATTTTTTTTTCAAATAAAACCTTTCATGATTATTATTAATATAATCATCAATTCTTTCCATATTTACAATTACATTTTCTCACATACAAATGATAAAATATTCTGTTGAAATTCTAAAGTTTTAAAATCATAATTTCTTCACTTTAGCATAGTTTCGGCTAAATTCGTTTTAATATAGGTCCAAATTTCAATGCATGGTAATAAAGAATTCTTTTACGTTTTCTGAGAAATTCGTCCAGTGAATATTCATTTCAAAATTCAATGTAACTTACGATAAGATGGAGCACCTTCGGGGCCCGAGATTGCTGGGATGAGACCCGGAACATTCATTTGATGAGGAACCCCCTCTAAAATTATAATACTTGAATCAAACAAAAACACTTTGCCTTGCTTTAGTTATATCTATTTTTATGTCTCATTATTTCACATATACTCCAAATGAAATAAGTTAAATTTCAACATCCAAGAAAGACTGGTTAGTAACAGAAGCTTGAAATAATTTGGACATTTGAAGAAATATTAAACATACATACAGTTTTTATCTATAATTTAAAACTTGGTTTAAATTAAAATTATAATTTCATAAAGATTATTTCAATAAAAACAAAAAGAAAGAGGATAAAATAAGGTCTTTACAAAAAACTTTGAAAATCAAAACATTCTAGTAATTCATTATAAAAATAAAAATTTATTTGGGCTTTCTAATGCATTATCTATTTAAGGCCAACATCATGCAAGATTACAGAAATAGCAAAAAGAAAAGATCTATAGCCAGCAAAAACTGTTTCAGTAAGAATTACAGAATGTTATATAATATAATTCTTTAAAACATCAATAATGAAGTGATTATTTCTATTATTTTCTTAAATTATAAAAACCTTCAATAAAGATTTAAAAGAAATAAAATTACATATCCATGAAAACACAAACTGAGTTGTTTTATTACATAGTAAAAGCATACCAATTTACTCCAAAAATATCCTTCATTCAATACATAAGTATTCTAAAGAATCAAGAAATCTTTCTTGAAAATGATATGAAGATTAATATTTAAAAGAATTTGTAGTATTTTTGAATAAATTACAACAGTTGTAATATTTTTTTAGACAATGAGATAAAAGTACAAGAAAAGCAAATTCAGAATGAATGAGAAATTCAATAATAAAAGCCAACAAAACAAATGACAAAATTTTGTATATAGCTTGCAATAATCAAATCTACGTAATTCATTAAATCAGATAAATAAGTCAAGTTAAAAAGAAGCACTAATTACCATTTTGGAAAGAAGAAATCATATAAACCAAGTTAATCATATATTAGTTATCTCGTTTAATAGCTGAACAAGATGCAAGAAAGAAGAAAAAATATTTCTATCATGAATAGTATTATAACACTTTAAGATGGAATAGCAAATCAATATTTTAATATATAAGAAACATTTAATTCTAAATTTGCATAATTTCTATTTAACTGAAATTTACATGTTATTCAGAAAAAAGGGAGAAAAAAAGCATTTATTCCAAATTCACATCTTACAGTAAAAATTAAAGAACCAGATATTACAAATCTTCTGGTCACAAAAATAAAAGACAGTTTATGAAGGAAACCACCCATCCTTCCAAGAACAAGAATACACATCCCCCACTAAAATTCTGTTACTGGGGATGTAACTGACCAAAAGACAAAAAAGTGGAAATACAAAAAAAAACAAGAAACAATACATAAGTGGGAAAATTTGAAAAAGTATCACATAGTCAATAAATATATAGAAAAAATTATACAATCTAATCAAAGAATTCAATTAGTAAAACCCAATTGAATTCTTTTATTTATTTCAAAAGATTTAGAATTGAAGGAACAATATACTCTGATCACTGTTAATAATGGCAGATATGATATTTAGAATAATTAACCAGATATTAAGAAACAAAATACGAAATTAAATTTTTTTAAAAGTACTTATGCATCAATATCATAACAATGATTAATCGCCAAAGACATCATGTTAGCCTATTGATTTTGTTTTGCCAATGGCATGTAGTTACATTTAAAATTTGCAAAGGCATCCAGTTTAATCAAACCTTTGTCAACACAATGCAATTAACATACAAGCACCAAAAACTTCAACATTTTGTTTCATACTACACAATCCTAAATTTCCCCAACAGTGGTTAATTATTATTTATCTGCAAACTTAACAAAATTTTATTTACATATTCGAAAAAATATAATTTTGTAACTTTTTTGGAATACTTCTAATTATAGGTTTCTTATTTTAATAAAGTATCTATTTTAATTTTTAAAAAGTACCTATACAAATAGCATGAAAACAATCGAGATCATTAAAGTTACAGTAATTCTTACAAATATTCACATATATCTATAAATTCACAAAATAAAATATGTTTACAAAAAAAAAAGTTGGAGCATTTCATAAGTTAATCAACCCTTATACCTTCACATTAAAATGTTTTCAATCTTTTAAAACAAGAAAAAAAAAAAGATAAACACAGCTTACCATTATTATAAAGTAGCTAATAATTCCACTTTTTAAAAACAGAAGCTGCTAATACTCACCACAAGAAATAGGTATCAAGTCAGCTAATATGTCGGATGTGGTTTGTTTCTTTAAATGTCGCTTTGTCTTTTGATGTTTTTCTATATCTCCCTTGTGAGCTCTTATTTTTTTGCCACATATTTTGCAATATGCAAGAGTTGGATCCTCGGGAACAGCAGAAACCCATGCTATTGAAAAGAAAAAAAACATATATTTTTGTTTTAAAAAATATTATGCATATATTCAATTACAATACTATATTTAAAAATATTTTAACAGAAGCTAAAAATAAGAAGTTAAAAAAAATGATCCAATAAAATGCTACTTCAGAGTTAAATCAATAATTTTCTCATTAAAACTTTGAAATCAATTCTTAGGAACAAATTCTACAATATATCAAAATTTTATTGGTACTTTGCTGTTAACCCCGTGTAAGCGAAAAAATGCCAAAAAATACAGAATTCTGTAGACTGTTTTACTATTTGCTTTGTTTGGCATTTATGTATTAGACCGTCCAACTTTATTACCAAATTTGAAGTCAAAGCCAATCAGTTGCTAAACCACCGATTAAGGCAATCTGGCAATAGTGTAAAACATTGATCTTTATCAACAAATTTAAATCCTTCACCAAAGAGTTACAAAACTGTTGGCAAAGACTGTCAAATAGGCAAGTACCCTCGGCTCTCGTTTGGTTCACAATTAGCGACATCTGCACCCAGAAAATGGGAAAAGTCAATATAAATTTATAAATAAAAGTAAAATTTTGTATAGATATATAAATAAAATTTATGTATTTATACAAAAAATACATTCGTAGATATTCAGGTATTCTTAGAACTTAGTTCTCTAAATCCCTTTTGGTTTAATTCCTTGTTTCTTAAATTTAAAATTATATCTCAGAAACTCCAATCTAATCAATAAAATATCAGATAAAGAAAAGCTTATTATTTATTAGAATTTTGTTAACGATCCTAGGGCTATAGAATTATTTAAAAGTTATTTCCATTTCTTCATACTATTAACCTTCATTTAAGATAGCATGCATGTTACACTGGCACAATTATTTCTTAAAATTTGGGCTGATAATTAAGATCTCCCATCTAAAATAATGTATCTTTTACCAAATCATTTGGCAAAACCTATCTATCACAGACAATTTGATTAGCTCATTGATCACTAGCTTGAGGTTAACATGCAAGTATTATTAATTCATGCATATACTTTTCCAGCAGCTTAATAAATAGTTACTTCATCTTACAAAATAAAAAATTTGAATAATTTAAAAGTAATTATTACAACTGTTTGATATGTTAAACTGTTAGATATAATTAAAATTTAACTTTTTTAGCTAGAAACTAACACAGATAAAATCATAATGATTTAAATGCGTTAAAATTTTCCAAAAATTACAATTTTAATAAATGGGCCAGGGAATCCCAGGATTCGCAAGATACACTTATTTTTGCAATTTCATTCTATAAATCATTCCTTTCTGCATGTGCTTTTATTTGAATGTACAATTCTGCAAGTGCATTTGAATAATTATGAAATTTTATGTAATTGAGACTTATTTTCAGTTCCTAAATTATTCAAATTTATCTAATCAGTTATCTTTGTTAATGAACTATTTTTATGTATCTGGGTAGGGGGAATTAATTATCTCATAACTTCCATAAATTATTTATAAAATTTAGTTTCATTCATTATTTTTCTAGATTTCCCAAGCAAGTACTTATTTTATGGCAAATATATAGATGTTTTTTAATGTAGCTCTTATTAACATTTTTTTAATTGTATTTTGTTTTAAATCAAATCGTCAAAACAAAAACCTTAAAAGACTGAAAATACTCCACATAAATAAGAACTTAAGTCAAAATTAAAATATAGTTCACTTTTAAACAACTTCTTATATTTTTCTTTTCAACATTTACAATATTATGAAAGTTAACCATTTTTGAGCTCAAGAACTTATTGCATCCTTATCATGGTTTTCAGCATTTGCCTATCAATTTTATTTACTTTCAAATATTTTTAGAATTTTTAGCACTAATAAAATCTTTTCTTTAAGACTTTTTTTAAACTTTCATTTTATACTTCTCCAAGCATTAATAATTGTGATTTCTTTACAATAAAGATCTCCCATTAATTTTTGTTTCTTAAATGCATTACTACATGACAACTCTCACAAGCTGATATACAATATGCTGCTACTTCTCATGAAATCAAAATGTTTGCTAGTTAATTGATAATATAGTTGTAAAAAGTAAAAAATACACTGTAGAATAACAGAAATAAAAAGCATATTAAAGTTAAATAATTAGTAATAAACAGTAAGTCAAAGTTGTGAAATTAGAAGCAACTAAAATTTATTTCTATGACCGTAACCATGGGAAAATTCTCTTAAATCAAAACTATCAGTAACAAAGTGGTCTGCTCAGATTAACATAGTTCATATTAATAACAAAAGCTTTTCATTAACATACTCAACAGCCCTTGATATTTATATATAATTTATATATGCCCTCTTAGAATTGTGAATATTCTGAAATTTATTCTCTTTATCAATCATTTATTATTGCAAATAATACATATCTTAGGTACAATAAGCTCTCAAAAGTTTAATCATTTTAAAATTTCAGATGAAAAAAATACTACAAGCATGTTGCACTTCCATTTATAACTAGTTTTTTAGAAGGTGAAGCATTAACATATTCTATTCACAGAACCAACAAACTTATAAACAGCATGAACTGAAGTTAAGTAGGACTGCTTATTATGTGTCATGAAAAGTTTTTTCAGAAGATTATTCTATAAAGTATTCACTGGATAGTAGTTCAATATAATACATGTATAAAACTGACATGCATATACATGGAAAACGTACATGGGAAATGTTAAAAAATATCTGAATTCAAATATATTTTATAAGCATTCCATAATTAAATGAAAGCGAATACAAGAATTAAAATATTTTAAGAGCTCATTTTGAAATAAAAAATCTGGATAAGCCATCAGGCCTGCAAATTAAAATAATAAGTTAATTTTTTAATTATATTAGTATAATGTTTCAAATAAAGCTTTTTTTGGAATAATTAAAATATATGAATAGATTTCATAATTGATTCAAACTATTCATATTTTTTTAAAATTTATTAAAGAATAAAGAAAGTAAAGATAATGATTAACATATTAATGATGTCAAGAAATGTAGTAATCTTAAGTTTAATTATTTTATAAGAAAAGTTCAAAAAAAAAGGCAGGTAATACAAACTGGTATGCATAAGAATATAAATGCTGATTGTAGATTTTTGATATAACATATATCAGAATGTATCTTAAGATATATTTATCTTTAATATCTTAAATTAATGATTTTTTTATTTTACATATTAAGTTGTATGGAAAAAAAATTTAAAACGTATCTTTCAAAGTTATTAGTTATTTTGTTGATGTAATTGATTACTTATGCCCAAAGTTGAATTTAAAACTAAAATATTTTAAAATCTTTTATAGAACAAATAATTTCCTCAAAATATCCTATGGTGATAAAAAAAATGGAATTCAATTATGAAATCTTAATAACAATGAATACACAAAATCAGTCATTGAATCTTTAAAAAAATCCTATATTGCTCTCGATATTATCAATTTTATATTTCAAAAGTTTAAATTCCATACATTTTGTAATAGAATAAGTGTGCGGGCAATTTTTATAATTATGTAAATTAATGTCAATCTAATATCTTTATTTTAAAAAATACTTTTACAGTAAAAAATAATTTTATATTAATTATAACTTAAGTTATAAGCACTATTTTTTTAAATAAAATTAATCTCATTGATTTCCAAGAAATAAAATAGTACAGATCCATACTTCATCTAATACTTTGATTTTCTTAATGTAAATATTTAAATTTTTAGAATTAATATTAAAATTGCTTCATCATATTTTGTTAAAAGGCGAATTCCTGAAGAAAAAAGTTTAATTTATTTAATGCATAAATAATGCAATATTCCTTATGAATTATTTTTTAAGAAATTATTAAACATAGAAATAAATTTTCGATCAACATAAATAAAAAGTGAAAATTGTGATATTGCAAACAATTAAAGAACACAAATTTTTAAATAAATTCTTCTAGAAAACTATTCCACATATTAAAATTTCTATTACATATTTGACTAGTAATATAAATATTTTGATAATTAAAGCTGGCAACATTCAGAAATTTTTTTTAGAATATTACAAATCTTTTTGAAATATAATATTTTTGAAAAGCAAAATTTGCACTTAAATATGATTCACCAAAAATTGATTTTATTTGTTATTAAATAAATCACAGAAAAATCATCTTTACCCTATTCAAAACCTTGGTACCGCTACTTAGTACATTCTATATAATGCAATTGTTAAAAAATATTATTCTATTCTATTTAAATTTGTTAACCTTCTTTTGAATAGTTCTACAAAATTCAACATTCCATTTATTTTCAATTTGACTTATCACGCAATCAAATTATAGAAAAAATTGCTACATAAGATTATTTCCAAATTTAGGAAATAAAATTCGCAAAAAATGTTTGACTTTCATTTAACTTTATTATAAGCTGTTAAATTTACAAGTTATTATCTATTAAACATACTTAAATAACCAAACGAATATTTTTTAATAATTTATAAAACTTTTTATAATTAGATTTTAACATTGAATAAGAACAACCGAATGAACTCTACGAGTTAATTAAATTATAAAACCAACCTTTAAATAAACAAAAAAAAATATATAAATAACTTAAGGGTCATTTTTAGCTTATTACCGCAGCCAACACCACGGGTTAAGATTCTAAATGCAGCAAACTACATTTATAATTTGTAACATAACAATAAAATAATCGAATGTATCGCGCAACTAGCATTTTGTATGTATTAGGTGTATAAGTAGAATTTTTTTTTGGTGTCTATTAGGCTTAAGGTCTATTCTGTTGGAAAATTTGAACAACCTTGATAAAAATATTTTAACCCAATTCATCAATCTACTGTTACTTAGACGTAAAAATTGTCATTAGATTATATACAAAAATGAAATTAGTTACATCATATGAAATAATAGGCCATAAGCTACTGAATTCAGAAATAAGCTGCAATTCACATATCCACACAAATAAGATACAGCTACAGAATTTCCAACTCGACACAAAGATGACGCCATTTTATCTAAAACTAGATGAGCACTATATGAAACACTTTAATTTTAAAACAAAATATTTAAATGTCCCTCAGCTATGGTCAACGAAGACACACTCGACAGCATTCATTTTCTGCTATCAAGTTCTTCATTTGGCGTAATTTTAGTGTTACCTTAAAGATTGGCGTCCTGGGCGTCGCCCGAAAGCCTGAGCGGCCGCCATAATGCTGAAACGACATCGATCTCGCCAAAAGAGCGGCAAACACACTTACCGTATCTCTCTTCCCATTCTTTCTTGAAAACTCTTTTGCTATCATATCCTTTCCATTTTCCTGTGGATTCACGAGCCTTTTTAATCGCAGGAGGACCTGTATCGTCGGGTTGAACAGGAATAATTGTACCCAACTGTTCAATCGTGGCATGAGGATTATATACTTCATGTTGGGTGACTACAACATTTGTTGGTTGTACTGGAACAACAGCTTGAACTGCCTGAGCGACCGCCATGTTCACAACGCCAAAAGCTGAATTGTGAAAAGTGGTGAACGCTGGGCGCGAAAAGCATGGGTTGCGCGCAAAGCATCATGGGAGAGCTGAGATGTTTTTCCTTGACTCGTTCGAAAGACACTGAGCGCGCGAATCCTCGAAATTCGCCAAAATTGTTTTCGATATTTATGTCGCTGCGTTACTCGCCAAAAATGCCTTGCACTAATCGTTTAATCGCAAAAAATAGCCGATTTACTTTTCATGAATAGAAATATGTTTAAAAATTCAATTTCAGCAAGCTTTTTAATTTTTTTCGTCAAAATTTAAATTTTTGGTTTTGGAATATTTTTGTCTCGATTTAAAAAATATGTATTCGAATAAACTCAATAATATTAAATTTTAAAAGTGTACCATGTTTAAGACCATGTTAAAATAAAACTTATAATGTCTTTTCAAAATTCTAAGAATATTCTCCTGGAGATATTCATAGACCTTTAATCATGCTAGGAAGAAGAATGACTTTTTTTTTTAATTTAAAAAAAATAATTCTCAGCAGATTTGGATTATTTAGAAATTTATTTGGGATAAAATATAAATGTCTAACTATACTTTCAAAATTATTAATTATTTTTTTTTAATTTAATATACAAAAAATAAATTTATTTCATATTTATATCTTTCGATATAAATATGGCATTAATGAAAAATTTTGATTAAATTTGTATCCAAATTTGTGGCATCTAAATTTCTGTTTCCAATTTCCGCAATTTTTCGAATTTCTATGCTGAGTATTTTTTTTAAAATGGCTTAACTTAGGATAATTATTTTTAATCAAATGTAAAATAATTTTAATGGATTTAACTGGTTTAGTTCTTTTTAGGTTGATTCTAACTTTTCTATTCAATTTTACATAAAAAAAATAATATTAAATGGTATTTTTATAAATTATAAACAGGTTTCAAATATATCACGAAACAAATGAATCTGAAATGAACTTACAATTCTGGATTAAAATAAGATTTTAAAAATTATGTCTTTAGACCCACTTTTTTTTATCAAGAAAAGTTAGTTTATATTAATATTATATTCAAATGTATACTATTATTTGTTTACACGAGAAAACTCGCATTTTTTAAATTTGACTTCATAAAGTTCGTAGAAATTTTTCTCGGGAGATTTTCAATTCAACTATATCTTCAGGAGCCGAATTACAATATTAAATATTTTAGGCTATGTATATCTTGTGTTTTAAGGTATTAAGAACTCATATATCTTTGTTTCTAAACGCAATGGAAATGCTACACTTGTTATGCTTTAGAAAAAGATTGTTTAATTATTATAAATCCTGTAAATATAAATTAATATTAATGGAATAACTATAAATGCTTCAACAGCTGCCATATTAGAATATTCATATAATGATA
Organism: Argiope argentata; assembly: GCA_026289955.1. Lineage (NCBI taxonomy): Eukaryota > Metazoa > Arthropoda > Arachnida > Araneae > Araneidae > Argiope > Argiope argentata. The sequence goes on from JAOUZG010000273.1 coordinate 790,938, forward strand.
ATATATATTATTATAACTACCTGTATTACTATAACTATTGTTAATATCTATCAGATTGTTTTATAATTATAATCCATTATACATACAATAGCTCCCTCCTTTTTTTTACTTTTGAAATATCGATAAGCAAAAAAAAAAAAAAAAAAAAAAAAAAATCTTTTAAAATTTTCATACACTTCAAAAAATTTACACATATTAAAAAATATTGTGATATTTTGCTCAATTAATACTTATTAGGATATTCTGTAGCATTCACAAAACTTTTGAAATATCTGAGCATTTGTTTATTGGTCATTTCTGCACCAATCTTTCTCCAATTTTTTCTATTACTATTTTTTGTTTGGCTTTCGTATTAATGTTACGTCTTTATGTTCGAACTTCCAATTTTCTCTAAATATTTTCTATTGGGATAAATCTGGTGTTGGAGAAGAGGTTTTTAGATTTTGTAGATAACCATATGGATTCCAGATGCTAACATTTGGAACAGTGTACCTCCACTGTATCCATAAATTTTGTCATGCGAAACTTTTTTCAAAACTCTCTGCCGAGTGAATAGTTAGATCAATAACTTCGAAATTTGGTTTACAATTGCTTCTTGGGTAATATATATTCACTAATAAAGGTTGTTTCTGGAAAATCATTAGTATTCCTCAAATACAGAGCGCAGTTTTAAACCACTTCATGCAATTGAAGTTTATACAGTTTGCTATATGATGGCAGCAATTTTCTCTCTCTATTTTTTTAAAAAGTAATACGCATCCCTTGGGTTGCGAGTTCAAACCCACCAGCCGAAGACTCTCCATGTGTGTGTGTGGTGGACGTAACATCTGTCGTGGTCACAAAGTCCTCCATGTCTAGAGTAATACCACTGTAATACTTGGTCAGAGGTGATCGTTCTCTGTTCCAGATCTAAATTATGATCTGTGAATGAATGAAGTCTACCCCGTAAAAAGGGTTTGTAAACTATGTGAGCTGGAATTCAGACTTCTGCGATCAGGTGCTCAAGGGTCCATACTCTCATCTGCTTCTGCACCCCTCTTTCCGTTGTAAAATGAAACTCCAGAACAACAGTTGTCAATTAATCATTTTTTTAAATTTAACTTAGTTGTTAAAGTTGTTTATAATAAGTAATGTGATTTAAGTTGCAGAAAATGATAAAGAAAAATAAACAATCTAATATTCACAAGTACTAATTTTCCAAATTTGAACTATTTCTCTAAAAATATTTGATGTAACCTTATTATAAGTTTGATACTAATATAGATATTGAATTATTTTTAACGAAAAAAGAAAGTTCTTTTTATTTTTTTTATTTTTATATAAATTTATTATTTCTACTTGTGATCAAAGAGCAACATTAACAACATTGTGATTAAACGCATATTACTATTGCAAGCAAATAATTAAATAATGCATTTTTACAAATTATAAATTCATTTTTAGGGTTTCGTTGCTCGTTTAGTTATAAAATGTGTATTAGCTTCCAAATCAACAGTATGTTTTATGTATATTAAAAGAATGTATTCATATCGTTTATTTTTCTGATTTATCTACACTTATTTTAAATTATATAGAAATTAAATATTGCAACACATTATTAACTAAGCAACGCTTTATATAGGATTTACAAATTAAAATTAAAAGTGCGTTCTTTAAAACAATTCTTAAAGCGCGGCACATTTTGTTGTCCTCTTTTCTGAAAAAAAAATTAAAATGGCAAAACTTGGCATTTAAATAGTGAAATATTTGACTTAAACCAAAAGTTACACTTCTTTTCAACAAATCAGAGAAGGTAATTCCTTGATTTGATCAATACATGGGATTGAAAAATGCGGAATTCCATTTGAAAAATATGTTTTTGAAATAAATAAAAAACATTTAAAAATAATTTTTAGCAAATTATAGTCAAATATTCATAACATAAAAATGGAACTGGTTATTGTTTGTTGCAATTACTTTTCACTTTGAAATCATACTAAAGACCTTAATTGCAATAATGATTTCAAACAAAGTTTTGAGGTATATTGCTTATAAAAAAATAAATACTTACCAATTTCGTTTCTTTATTTTCTATGGAACTACTGAAATGTATCCAAAATTCATTGTTAGTTAAACTTTTTATAAGATCATAAGTAGCTTCGATTTATGAAATTTTGTTATTGCAGATACTTTTTATCCTGTTGAATTGTGAAAAAAATAGATTTTTACAGATTTTTTAAAAATTATTTTAAAGTTGAAATCCTCTCTTTTATCATAGGTACTCACTAGTGTTTTATCATAAGAAATTTTAATTTTTAAGTCCAGATAGTTAGCTTCAAATAGTTTTTCATTTGTTTTGTTTAGAATTAACTCTTTAACAAGTAGTAACTATATTAACATTATCTATGTTTATTAAAGTTAATCATTAAAATACCTTCACCCGTTTATTAAATTATATTTAATAATTGTTTTGTCATAGTGATGTAAAAAATTATATGGAATTATCTAATTTTAATATTAACAAAAATTACATTTTTAATGGAATTAACTTTTATAAACGAATAAAGGGCATTCCAATGGGAACAGCTTTCTCTAGAGCTTTAGCTAACATTTTTTTAAACATTACTATGAGAAAAAAGCTAATACTTTGAGCTTAATTAGAGCTTGTGCCATCATATTTCTAAAAACTTTAATTAAAAAAGATATAAGTTAATTATCAGTCCAAATTATGTATATATAAAACTCAATTGAATTTAAGTCATATATAATTTACGATATATAGGTTGACCCCTCTGATCTCTCAATCGAAGATAATAAAAGATGAATCATTATCATGATTTCCTTTCGTTACAAGCAATTTTAAATGTGTATGTTTTTTCTAATTTTTTTTTCCTGCTTTACCCAATTTTTTAGACTAAATTTTCCCTTTTTCACTTGTATAAAAAAACATATTTAATATTTTGAGAGCATATCGTTAAAAAATTTGAGAAAAAGAATTCAACATTAATCTCAAAAAGTTTTTTCAAGTCAGAATATTAAATCTTAAAAACTAAAATATTACTCCGAACATTTTAAAATTCCATCGGCTTGTTTATTCTTTCAATTTAACAGCATATATTACAAACCACCGTTAGATTCCAATAGGTATACAATTGATAATCAGTTATTATACAAAATATTTAGCGAAAAGATATATTAATAGGGAATTTGTTTATCAAAGAAAAAATGTTTGCTTTTACCTTTTAATAATATTTAAACTTAAATAAAAATGGTAACAGTTATAAAATGTCTGAAAAAGAATCGTCTGCTAAATGTCTATTAACAGATATCGATTATAAAATTTATAGAACACTAGACCATCGAATTTTTAACTATATATATATATATATATATA
>JAOUZG010000273.1:794710-811132 GCA_026289955.1 Argiope argentata
ACAGAGAGAGAGAGAGAGATGGATCATGTTAGCCAATCACGCTATGAACGAAATTGGATGAAATTTAGAAAAGTGATAGATTATAATCTAGAAAAGAACATAGGCTACTATTTATTCCGCTTAATTGAGTGTTTTGCTTTTATATTAATTAAAAACTTACTTTATCGCCAAAAATCTACATTTCCTTGCTGCCAAATGGGTAAGGCTTAACATGTTTTCAACCGGTTATTTCAAACGAGTCTGTTTATTTTCTTAGTGTTTAAGGCAATTCAAATTAAAGTTTTTTTAATTAATCGATTTTTCTAATTAAGTCTGAAGTAGTATTGATTTTTAAAAAAAGTTAATTTTCAATTAGCTAAGCGAAAGCAAAAAATCGCCAAGAAATTTGGCGGAATTCTACATTATTTGGCGATTCTTCGCTTGCATCCGACTACCAAAGTACCAAATCCGAAGTACCAAAATAAAACATAATAAAGGAAAAATTCGTGTTACCCCAACTGGCGTAGAAAATTCACGCATTTATGTAGCCCCAATTGGCGTGGAATTGACATACGCAGAGTTTTCTTGACTTGATTTTGTTTTGTCCAGACTAATCAGCAAAACGATTTTGAATAATTGGTTTGCTGGTTTGTTTCATTTCTGGCATATTCTGTAAATAAATTGTTTTTAGTTTAGTTGTGTGAGCTTGGATTTTATATACAACCATTAGGTGCTTTGCGAGATTGGTAATTTTTCGGCAACACTTTGTTTGGGATTATTTTGCTGTCATTTTTTTTATGTTATTATATTTCGATTTTTCCTGTTCATTTCCTTTGATTTTTCCTGCTTTGCGTATTCCTTTCACCTACTTTCATTATTTCCGATTACATTTTTTGTGTGTGCATTTCATTTTTCTGCATTTATTGATTTTTTTCTATTTTTACGTTACTTTGCTGCAATGTTCATCGAAACTTTACAACTGGAAATACTATTAGAACTGTTCACCCTACATTCGGCTATTCCTCTAAAATTTGGCAACTAACTATTTTTTTTTTTCGAAAATTATTTTCGACAGCACCATAATGATACGGTTTGATGACATCTTACATTGTGATCGGACCGCCAGTTCTAATACATACACATCAAGATTTCCATGCTTACGAAATTGCAGGTAAAAGCTATAGAGGATGTATAGAGGGGGGGGGAGACCGATAGAGAAATCTCATGATTGATGACCAGTTTTAATCGGTCGATCACTAAAAAAATGATAATGCTCTCACATGATAACTTGAAATTTACTATTAAAAGCTTCGTTTTTTTTTTTTTTTTCATTTTTTTATGACCTATGATTTCATAAAATTGAATATCTTATACTATTTTCCCTTTCTGCTGCCAGATACCGTTTGGAATTTTTCAATAATTCAAATGGTAATCGGTCGATGAAATGTGACGTTTCTTTTGTTCCGCATTATTTCCCGCTTTCAATTTGCTTGGGAAAAAGGTTATTTTCCAGTCAACATTTTAAAAATTAATCAAATGTTTCTTTTTTTTTTGAAAAAAAAATTCTTATTATTTTATTACTTATTTCCTTGTGATATATTACAAAGAATTCATTATTGAATAGAATACGGCAGCATTTAAGGTTGAAATTCCCATCCATCCGAATTTTGATAAATCAATGAATTATTTATTAATTATTGTAATATATAGCGCACTTTCACAAAACTACCGATTCTTCCTCTATAGGAAAGGAAAAAACACTGACTCTTGGCACCCTCGATGTCTAATGAAGGTTGTACTATTTGTATAATTTTCATTACAATTTGGAACACAGCAGATTAAAGACATTTCTTAAGTTTCTTTAAGTTTAGTGAACTATAAATAAATTTTCTTGCAAACAACAAAACACGCTTCCTACCTTCTCAAACACGAGAATGACAAATGGCTAAAAAATGGCGTGAAAAGGAGACAGTAAGGGTCTCCGAGAAGAATTGCTTTCTCTACTTAGTTTTCTAAAACACTCTTCGCTCTCGGAAGCCCCGGAAGAGTTCATTTCTTGTCAGTACGTTTGATGAGGGTGAAATTCTACCCCCTGTCCCCGAGAAGGTAAGCAAATATCTCACACTATATGTGAGGGGGGAGGGGTGCGTGCGCACGTGCATTGTGTAGGCGCGTGCATCTTGAAAAATTCTATAAAATTTGTATATTCACATTTTATTTTAAAACAAATCTCTTCAGTTTTTTTTTCTTCACAATGATTAGTTTCTTTTCTTTCCTTTCTTCCCCCCCCCCCCCCTTTGTTCCTCTCACTAGACTGAGAAAAAAATACCTTGTCATTGGGAATATTATCTGAAGTAGATCCACTCATCTGATTTGGTGACTATAACGTATAAAATGTCAAAAAGTTTTTTAAAAAATAAATAAAATAGTTTTATTTCACGGCTTTTGGCATCACCTGGGGCACTTTGCTTTTAATCCGCGTCTGAACACACCTCAATAGAAAGTTATGAAATGTTGTTCCCACTTTGAAGTAGTGATGGTGGTTTGTTTCCCTTTTCCTTTCGTTTCTGATAACCCCAATTATTTGAGAGATTAATACTATCCCTGAGCTATCTTCAATCTATTAAATTTTACGCTACACGAATTTTTGAAGGATTTAGGAAACTTTTAATCACGTTTCAAAACGTATAAGCTTGTGGTGCTGTTATATTCAGTTCATAAAGATAAGTTATAATAACATTATTATTATTTCAGAATGATTAATGCAGATTATATTTCATATTAAAAAGAAGCGAAGCTATTTCATGTCAACATCATTTTTATTCCATCAACAAGCAACTAGTGTTGCCAATTCTTTAAGAACAAACTTGTGAAAACAAAGATAATAATAATACAAATATAGCTGCTACAAATACGCAGATATAGCTGCTACAAGCCCATCAGTCTTTTAATATTCTACATTATAATATCGTAGATTGAACACTATGTCATGAAACATCAAACTGAAAGATTTTTTTTTAACTATTTCTTTTCGGATTTTAATCCCCATTTTTGCAGATCCTCCGCACTTTTGCGCATGCGTCCGTATGTTTTTATTGAGTGAAAATAAAAGAGAGAAGAAAAATGAAAGGGGGAAATGTTTACATTCAGCAATAAAGTGGACTCCATTTATATTTTTGACTCAGGAAACGCACCAACTGCAGGGAACTCATAATATTGTCGGAAAAAGATACTAAATCACAATAAAATATTTTAGAGTAATCTTTATTTATTATAATGGGTTTGAACATAAAATTATAATGAATAAATGAGATTCTTGTTTTTAAAGTTCGGTAACTCACTTTTTAATAAAATAATAATTTTTTAGGTTAAAATACTTTTTATTTGTTATTGAATTTTTTGTACCATTTGGAATTTAACAAGGTAGATAATTTGTCATAATTAATGATATTGCACAAAAAAAATTCTTGCCGTCAGACGTGTGTGTGTGTGTGTGTGTGTGTACTACAGAAACTAGCCATATTAACAATCAATGAGCAATTTTGAATTACAATGAAATAGTATGATCAAAACCGGCAAGGCACTTACAAAAAAGCAAGGAAAAAAAGAAAAAAAAGTATCTAAGGTGGAAATCGAGGTCAAATAATGAAAGATAACTCCGGAAATGCTCTCATCCTTTGGCATTTCACCCCTTAGCAAAGTGTCATCGGAAAGTGATAGTCTCGTTATATTGAAATGAACAGTATACTTTTTTGTTTATACAAATATTTCCATTTATAAATGAATCAATTTAGAAAAACATTAATTTGTCTTGATTTTTTTAATATTATCTGATGCTACCTAGAATTATTCAGATATTGCTTTTTTATTTTAAGAAAATTCATTTTTTAATGTTTTTTTTTTCCTATAAAATGAGTTCTTATAATTTCAATAATGTCGGAAGAGGTTTAAATCGACATTTGAAAGATAGCAGCTAGTAACTGCAGACCTTTATAGCTTTTTTAACGGTAGATTTGATTTACAGTTCGAAGAACAGCAAAATCTGAAATGATATACTTGAAGGGGCATATTTACACTATTTCAAAGTGAATGCATTGGCTTACATTTTTGATTTTCGAACGAATCATTACTTTCTTATATTTGTATGAAGCACACAAAGAGAAATTACTGAAGAAAAAAATCGAACTCGGGATGTTAATGAGAATTTCTTCATTAAAGTGGCTCTAAATAAATTTATAAAAATGAAAATATCTATCTGTGAATACAATAACTCAGACTACATTCAGCTTGGGAGTTAAATTTAGTGGTTTTGCATCAAATTTGTAGATGTTGATGAATGAAGGGATGGAATTGTTCAATTTTAAACGAAATCCATCCCCTCATTCGAGTACGGGTGAATAAGAAAAATAAAGAAGCTAGATAGTTAAAATTTTGTACACAGATTAAGCACCTACACTACAGGTCCATATTAAATTTGGAATCAAATTCAGTGATCAGGTGGAGCGTTCGAGACAGGCGGCCCACTTGTTTGAGACTTGATTCCTTCGAAGAAGCTAGTTCGATGCACATTAAATTTGTTGAGGCCAAAATATCCTCCAGTTGGTAAAATGTGGAGGTTTTGATAGAAGCACACAATGATTCTTCCCACAAAAGAGAGAGTGTCACCTTGTCTTCTGACCATCGCTTAAATTTACTCTCTCAAAGAGAGAGTTGTCGCTCTTGTCTTCTGACCATCGCTTAAAATTACGACCACCGTTCCAGAATTAATCCTAATTATACTTTAAAAGCCGAAGGTTAATAATGTAGTGAAGCAACTGGTGTTCTTGAAACAGAGTCTCGAAATTGGAGCGATGGCGACCTGCTTTTGCCAACAATCAAGTATTTGATGCACTCAATCCATCGAAATTGCAGTTGATTATAAGTTTGCATGTTACCGCAGAGAATTTTCTCACAATTTGAAAATAGTTCTAAATCACAAGAATATTAAATCAATTAACCTGAAAACTAATTAAAATTTTCCTAAATTAAGTTTGTAGCAGTTACAATTACTACTTTTATCTTCTCGTTTGAATACTAGATGGCGATTCGTGATTGAGTACGCATTCCATAGTTCATTGTGGTCGCGAGTAGAAAGAGATGATGCTGTTCTGTTAAGTTGCGCGTCAAGTGAATCTGACGACTTTGCTTTGCTTGCTTGCTTGCGTGAAGTGGGGTTGGCGGTTTTGTTTGCTTGCATCAAGTGAGTTTGACGACTTTGTTTTTGCTGCGGGTAGATAGCGCCGCGACTGTTGTAGGAGGTTGTGTAGCCAGGATCACCAATGTACTGTTTAAATGTCGTGATACGAACCTGCGATGCTAGGGCCAGTAGCCGAGTAACATGACCATAATACAAAAGTTGACTTAAGTATCGTAGATGTTATCTAACTTATGAAGCTAGCGCCACATATATATATTTGGAATTATGTCTGCTTGAATGTGAACAAGTCTGAAAAAAGTTCTCAGCTAGACTGATGAAATTCAGTAAGTGATTCTCATACTAAATGCGTGCCTTTCTGTCAGATTTTGAAAGAGATACATTAATTGGAAGCTTACAATATGTCTGTCCAAATACAAATGAAGTTATAATTTTAGTAATAATATAAATATAAATACTTATTTGGTAATAATAATAAAGAGCAGTATAGATAAATTTGGAGCGCAAATTTGGCCTCTAATGTGTAGCTTCTTATCAAATTTGAATTTTCACATGCATCTGAACCCAATGTCCTAAATAGGTGAAATTTGGTTAGTGATCTGTTATTGATAGTGTAGTGCTGTGTCAAAACTTAATTCTAGTGAATCGTCAAAAATACATATTCGGTTTCTTTGACAACTACGAAGCACAGAGCTCTCAGATGCAGGATTGTCAAAACAAATAAAAAAATCTTAGCATTGAAGATTTTAAAAAATTAGCACTGATTATTTTCAAGGCTTTACTCAAATTATTTTTTTTTAATGCGAGGGTAGGGAAATAACTTTTCTAAAGAGTATGCGAGAATTTCCAGTAGACAATAAGAATATGATATACCAATTAAAATATTAAAAAATCTGAAATTATTGTTACTTAATTCTTTACAAGCTCGCTGACGGATTTGTCAGTGATTTAAGCCGATTGAGCCTCTCTTGTTTGCTCAGTAGCGTCTGCTAAGGCTACGAGTACGGTACGTCGGTGGAAACTATTCACTGTTCTATTATTTGATGCTGGTTGCTTTGTCTTAGAAAACAATTTTATTTACCTAGTTAATTTTTACAAAGTATTCATAAAATATATTTGTTTAAACTTTAGTACTGATAAACAAAGTTTCAAATACTTGCAATCACTAATAATAATCTATAGTTTTTAGTAATTTTTATGGCTCAACTACTAAATATAAAAAAAAGAACTTTAAGAAGATAAAAGAATTTGTGTATTGTAATATTTTATGAAACAGTAATTTTTACATTAAAATTATTAGACACGAAATTATTTTAAATTCAAACTACCTTATATATCACCTAATTCGGTTATAAATATGATGCATATTAAATTCAGAAAGATAAATTGATATTCCCACTAGTGTTCTTCTCAGAAGGATACAACAAAGAAATAAAACGCCTTTTTAATAATATTGTGGGGAATTAGAAAAATATCCCCCCCGACATGTTATTTCAGACAATTTGAACATTTGTACATCCAATCTTTGCATGCGTTTTTATCAATAAGTATTCAAACTAGTTTTATTGACCTAATTGTTTAAACTTACAATTACTAGTTAATAAAAAATATATTTTATAAAGATTAAATTTTTAAAAAGATTCTTTGAACTTCGAGTTAAAAATTTTAGTAAAATTTTTAATAGCAATAAAAGAATTAGAAAAATTTAATAAAAGAAGGGCGTAAAGAAGAAAGCTATGCATTCATATTTTTGAAATCGTTGTTCCCTAACAAAGATACGACTTTCTTCTCACGTCTTTTTCTAACAAGTTTTGCTCTATCATCTAGTGGGATCATTTTAAGCTTGCGTTCACAGTTACAACATCTTCGAAATTATTTCGATTTGCAATCCAATTTTATTTTTTCCCGAAGGTCTTTAATATTCTCTCTTCTCCCCGCGGCGCAAAAAAGTAAGTAAAGTTGGCCGAGAAACAAACGTCATGTTTTTTAACAGCGTCATTTCGCTTTACTTCAACTGTTTCCAAACTTATTTGTAGTTTTAATCCAAAAGCCAACAATTCTCTCCTTGCGTAGATTCAAAACTTCAACTCATCAAAAATGAACTTCAAGGCGTAGTGGGACAGATGCGTACACTCGGTTGCGTACTAGTCGTAAAACTGTCAATCAACGATCTTGTTTCCAAGGCGGTTTTGTTACTGTTAAAGGATCACTTCTAGAAGAGGTTGCAACATTTTAAACGTTATCTTAAAAGTGTCAGATTTAGCGAAAGTTAGCATGATGTTTAACTCAATTTGGAATACTTAATGACTTATCGTTTAATAATGTTTAGTGCATTTTAAAATTCACTAAACAAAGTCTCCACTTTGTTTTCGATGAAAGAAGTATTTCTTTCAGATGAATTTAGTCAAAAATGTATGATAAAAATCAATGAATTTCTTCTCATATAAATACTGCATCCCTTTCGAAAAAATAATCTAGATTTTAGAAAATACATTACTTTACATAAATTCCACGATTTGCATTAAACGGAGGAGTTTCTTTTTCATTAGTTTTGGTTTTGTTTCTTTTTGATTCATTTGTTTAATTCAATAAATTCGGACACTGAAATCTATGTCATTTAAATATAAATTGCCTATTAAGTTTGAAGGCTAAATATATGAGGTTAATATTATTGAAATGATTTGTAAGAAGGAATTAAATACAAATACAATTCTTGAAATACCGTAAGTGGTTAGAAATGCTTTCATCCACGGAAGTTAAGTTTCCATGTTATATAAATTTTAAAAAACCTGTTTAACGGTGGAAGTACTATTACAAATTTAAAATGTTCTGTTTGTCATCGTAGATTTTAAAAAAAAATTATTAGAAAAAACATTTTACCGAAATAAATTTTAAGATTTTAATTTACTCATCAGAGTAAAAATTTCTTTCCAGCATTTCCCAATTTTTCAGACTATTCCTTCTGTTCTCTCAGATTTATTCGATTTCTTTTTCAATTTTTAATTTTAGGAGTACATTTCTTTGTTACATTTTTTTAATAATCACTTTTTTTTGTGATTTGTCATATTTAAGCACTTCTTTATCTAACTAGAATATTATGTTTACTTATCTGCATATGCATTTAGTGATTAATAGTTATTATAAGTATTCTTTATATGCTTCCTAAGCATTCTACTTTCACAGCATCAATGGAAAATCAAGAGAATACAGGGTTTTCAGTTAAATGTCATGAAAGACAAAAGAATTCTCACTCAGAATATTTAAAAAATAATATTCAGTACACTGCAATGTTATAAAAATGAAATAAACAGTAAATTGATAAATTTAAAAAAAAGTAGTAAAAAAAGGCTTTTTAACATATTATTACTTAATTTTCAATTGTAATGTTCCATTAAAATATCTCGAATTTCAATTTTAATTCATAAAATAATATAAGAAACTTAAATAATAAACTTCCAGATAGCGCACGCACACACACACACACACAAAAGAGAGAAATGGACTTTTAACACGGGAGCTTATGCTTTAAATTTGACAGGTATCTTAAAATTTTTCGTTTAAAATTATTAAAAATTGAAGTGTAGAATATTCTGACTTTAATCTAAAAATTTTAATTAACAAAATAAGACTGTCTTCCAAAAATAAAAGCGAATAGTATATATATGCGTCTATCTGTCTATTTAAAACATGGGCCATTGAACGTAGAGATAATAAATTTAACCCAAAGATATCTATGAGAAAGAGCAATTAATAGTTGGAGAAGTGCACTTCAGTGACACATTTTTAGAATTGAATTCTGTTATTTTAGATTTTTAAAAAGTTCATCGATTTTTATTTAAGAACTATGTTAAGTATAATTTGACTCTGAATGAATAATGCTGATAATTGATATGATTTGCAAGCGTTCTTAATATATTTAGTCGTATATTTTATACTTTCCACCTTTGGCCATCCTGTTAGTAAGCTATGATTAATGATTGATGAAAATTTCAACTGTCCCCACCCCAAAACGTTCTTAAACTTTAAATTTTGATATATATATTATGAAAAAAATAATACAATAAAAAATTTATATCATTAAATTTTTTAAATTTTTAAATGTTGTAAAAATTATTATTATTATTATTTGTTAAATTTTAAGAAGGTATCATGGAAAAAAGTAAATATTTCTGTTAATTTTTCGTTAGTTAAAATTTCAAAAAAAAAAAATCTCTCTTTTTTTTTTCTGCTCTGATTTGTACAGGGCCATTGCATGCACACAAATACAAAAGTATTTTCTTTGTGTTTAAGCCTCAAAATTAGTTAAAAGGCCAATACTTTTTCTCGCCAAATACTCTTGCCAACAAACAACATATGTTTTAACAAACCTAAACTAATTACTCCCTTCCCCCTTTTTTCAAAGAGCTACGCATGATTTATTGGACTTTTACGACTCGTACGCTTTTGGTTTGTACGCATCTGTCATACAACCCTTCAAGGAACAAGTGGAAATTCCGAAGTGCTAATTGCGAACAAACAGGTAGAATCCTACCCGTAGACAGAGGCAACAAACATCTGTAAACATTCCAATCGTTCCCCAACTTCCCCGCCCCGTCTACTATAATAGGCTCTCGTTTCTAGCTTCCATCCCCGTCTCTTCTCATCGACAATCCCGTTATTTCACATTCCGAAGAATGGGGTACTGTTATCTAAGTGAAAGTGACAGAAAGGGACTGTACCAATTTTATAAAGAGGTAAAAATATACTAAAAAGGGAATCACTGTGTAAATGCGATAAGTAATGAGAATTGCTGAGGGACTTTAGAAATTATCATTAGAAACAATATCATAACTTACCTATTTCTTTTGTTAACTTTTTAAAACTCAATTTCTAACCGGAAAGCAATGAAAGGGGTGATGGATAGTAATCCAAACAGCAGAAAAATACTTCAAATACGCTGCTCAAAACAATCAAAGGATATCGAGGTCGTGGATTGATCTTGTACCTGGAGAAATGTTTGAATGATTGATACACTATCGACAGACGCAGTAGGCAATACGAGATAAAAAATGTCATTTGTTTGTCTGAAAAAAATGCGTTTTATTGAATTTGGGTACAAAAGAATAAAAACACACACAAATAATATGAGAAAAACAAATAAAAAAGGTGTTTCCTTAAAAGAAAATCGTTTTTAGTTGGGGATATGGTTGTCCCTGATGGCCCGCAACATTGAACACCTTTGAGGCATCTACTCCTTGAAGCCATAAATGAGGGGCTGGGGTATTCTGTCCCACTCTTCAAGAAGAGCTCTTTCCAGCTCTTGGAGATTTTTGGGAGGATACAATTCGTCTGCCTATAATGTCCCAAACCTACTCTATTGGATTCATATCCAGAGAACACACTGGCCAATCCATTCGTATTGTAACGGTTTGGTAGGGGTTACTGGTGAATTGCGCCGAAAACAAACTCGGGTCTTGGAGAAATAAAAATCTATTTATTTTCAGCTATAATACACACATATTTCGCACAAGTACACCTTCTTGATTAATTATTTTACAAACACTTAGGTAATTCAGTTCAGAATTCAGTTAGGGAAAGGTGCTGTGCTTCAGATAAGTAAAGGAGTCTCTCTCGGAGGTGAAGAGATAAGACGGATTTCTTGAAACTCCCGCAAGATTCAGCCCGAGGTTCGAGATTATCCGCTCGTCGGTTAACCTGCTGGGATTTCCGGAAACGTAAGGTGATGAACTGGCCGGAAGAGCACCCAGAAGACAAGCTGTTCAACTAAGTGGAGGTCTCCCAAAGCTCGAATGAGCTTTCACACTTCAGGCGGGACGCAAAGTGGTCCAAAAGTTCCGATGAACTTCAAGTGGACTCAGCTACAGGGTGCGGCTGCCTACGTACACTCCAAATTATCTCCTGAGAATTTTACACAGAATTACAAGTTGAATTCTAGCTCCAATTACAAGCTCTCGCTGCGTCAGTCGGCTTCCCTGTTCTCTTGTCCATCTCGTTCGTCCCCCTTTTATTTGGGTCTCATAGGCCAGTCTTCGGCTGCAAATGACCAATCAGGATAGCTCCCAACCTTCATTAGATCATCAGGCCAAAGTTATCTTTCCAATCGAATGAGAGGTGAAAGCAGCGTATAGCAAAGAGATGTGTGGTCACCTTCTTGTCTGGGGCATTCTTCTCCAGAAGAAAGAAATGCCATCTGCCACCTGTCCCTATTGTGCCGGTTTGAAAGGCGGGCGTCTCTTATCTATTGACAGGGACATATCTGGTTCCTTCCGTCGATGTTTGTTCCAAACACATGTTCAGTTCAGTGGAAACCTCACAAGTCGCTCAGACACATCTGGATTTAGCTTGACCGCTGTACTTAACTTTGAATACCAGATGTCTGCATTCTTAGCATTTTACAAATTTCTCCGCTATCAGGAACTACCAGGTACAAAGGGTTACTTTCCCGTGGTATGATTCCTTCTTCCAAAAGGAAATAATTCACCATGCTAAAACGACGTGGCCTGCAATATTCGTCCATTAACATGAAGTCATCTCCAATTGCTGCAGAGTACGGAACCACAATAGGTATCAGAATATCATCCCTGTAACAGGACATATCAGAGCTCTATTTCGGATGATATGGAAATCGGTGCGTCCATCCGCGGTCTGACCAACACTCTCCCACCGCCAAATATTACGCTTTCGTGCACAACTGTAAGATTGTTTCGAGAGCCCCTTTCCCTGAAGGTGAAAATATGCCTATTGTTAGGATGAACAGAAAAACGGGACTAGTCAGAGAAAAGAATATTGAGCCATTGTTTCTCCTCTAGCGCACATGCTCTGTTGCCCACTTCCTGCGGGCGCCACGGTGCCATGCTGTTAACGTGACACCTACCATTCGTCAGCGATCATACAGATCTACAACGTGAACGTGGTTTCGGACAGTTTGTGTCGAAACTGTATTGCCAGTAGCCGAACGAAGGAGTTGCTAAGAAAAGTGGCACTCATATTTCATTGGGCATTGTTGCACGTCTTCGCCCTTGCCCTGTCTTCGAATCTTCCAAAAAAAAAAAAAAAAACTGTTTTAGATCCTGTAAATCACATTTTGTGAAACACCAATGGCTTCTGCAAAATTAGGAAATTAATAAAGATTTAAATAAGATTATTGTCATGTGTTTGCATGTGCGTTAGTGTGTGGCTAATGGGCAGATTTAGCTATTTTGTGGTTGTCGGTAGATCACAATATGTGGCGATCTTTAAATAAAACGGCTAATTTACTTTCACATTTCAACATTTTTTTAAAGATGTTAATAAATTATAAATGTCATAACAAGTTAATATTATTTATTAATAAAATAATATAACATAATATAACAAGTTTATAGTATTTTATTTTTCTAACTTTGTGAATGTGTATATATGTATAATGGTTCGAGATCGTACACCATCCACCATTTCAAAATATTATGAAAGCAGAAGTTCTGTTTTATAGACACTCACATAACTAGATGAATGTAATGAATCACGATACACGACCAGATCAATTAAATTAAAAATATATATAAACATGATCCTAATATTTGATCACTTATAAAATTTATATTTTATAATAAATATATTAATTCGGCAGCGAAAGGAATAAATTTTTAATCGATCTGCTTGCGGACAAACGGTCGTCGGAAAACTTCTCAAGTGGTCCTTGTCACTCTAGGTCCTGGTCTACTTAGCTGAAAATAGGCCATCGATTGCGACTACAATTATTTAATAGGCGGTGTTTATCTCTAAGCGACTACAAAATACTCAGCGTTGTCTTCGATTGGTTCAATGTTAAAATGTGTTTATATTGAGATTAAAGCACAGAAATGAAAAATTTATAAAGCGAAAGAATTTTTTTATCGTGTCAGAACAAGATATCGTTTTAGGAAGGGGTTTTATGTGGCGTTAACAGAAACCCGTAGGTGAAAAATAAAAACTTTATTACCTGCACGAGCATCTCAAAAAATCAGCTTTTAATAACGCGTTGCCATCACATTTACAAAAACTCTGATTAAAAAAATAAGTAATGGACTACAGCAAATAAAACTTAGAAAAATGTCATTTTGAGCACGTGATTATATGAAATGAAATAAATACGAGACAAAGTTTTTTTTGGATCGTTTGCAATATTAAAGTGACTCATTCAACGAAACCATTAAAATGAATAACAATATAATTTAACTTGCACGAGCACATGGCGCTTGATCGTTAAAGAAATAATGTTCTGATATGATACATTGAAATATTATTGCAGACTTCCTTTTAAACTTTTTTTTGACAAACTTAAATTATGGCATGGGTTCTTGCGCATTCATACACCCCTCCAGCTGGCTTTTCAAGGCTATAAATTGTTAAATGCCTTTAGGAAAGTGATATTAACTATAATCGAAATATGCTTAAAGGATTCAGTCAAGAGACTAATTTCCGCTACAAGAGTGCGAGTTTCTGACCCTCGAAAGGGTTTTCGACCTGCGAAATGAGTGACGTGTATTTCCACTTCGATCCATATTCTTTCCATGAAATTGTTACAGAACTAAGAGAAGTCTTGACGGCTGAAGTCGAAGTAATTCAAAGCTGGTTCTCAGCGAAGCTTTCTTTAATTATCCTATCAAACTTTTTCTTTAATATTGTTTTGAGAAATATTTCAGTGCGCGTTATTTATTTATTTCTGTTCTTATAACTATTTGATATAATTTCTAAAATCTAACGAAAAAAAAATGAAATGAAATCTGCTATGCATGTTTCAATGTATCCTGTCAGAACATCATTTCTTGAACAGCCAAGCACCACGTGTTCATGCAAGTTAAATTATATTTTTATTCATTTTAATTGTTTCATTGAACGAGTCACTTTAGTATTGCAAACGATCTAAAAAACTTTGTCTCGACTTTATTGTTTAAAAAAACATACAACTTCCTGTTTATTTCATTTCAGACAATTATGTGCTGAAAATGACAATTTTCTTGGGTTTTTTTAGCTGTAGTCATTAACTTAATTTTTTTTTAAATCAGAGCTTTTGTAAATGCGATGGCAATGCGTCATTAAAAGCTGATTTTTTGAGATGCTCGTACAGATCAAAAAATTTTTTATTTTTCGCCTACGGATTTTTGTTGACGCCAGAAAACCTCCTTCCCCCAAAAATATCATGTTCTAACGTGATAAAAATATCATTCAGATTTTTAAAAAATGTGTCATTTAGAGATAAAGGTTAATGTTTTTAATTTATTTTAAGAACATGGATATGTATTCAATGTGCTTAGCTATGCAAATGTTGAAGCACTCTAGAAAATTTTATTTAATGAGCCTTTTTTAATAAAAGCTTTTGACTTGATAGACGCGGAGGCCTCCGATTCTAATCTGCAGAAAAGTCATTGCAAACCATCAAAAGATAAGTAAGGAAGTCTATCTATTACAGTGATCGTACAGTCTGGTTTCGTATGAAATATACTCACTACACGCGAAAAATTTTGGTTTCTTTTCTCCGATAATGGTACAAGAATCGCCATCCCATGTCCATCAAAAGTTTCTTTGATTGAATTTGAACCGATATGGGATATCAGTTTGGGCGGATAGAAATATTGTCCGAGTTAGTAGATGGTTATTTGGCTTAATAAAGGATGAAGCGGCAAAGATGCTGAAATTTTCATTTCTTTATAACTAGCTACCTTAACTAATTTTTTTTTTATTTTCTCTTATTCGTGACCTAAAATATAGTAATCGTCAAAAAATTCGAATTTAAAATTTTGATTATTCTCCGCGCTTTAGACCTCTCTGAGTTCGAAAAGCACATTTTTGAAAAATGTCTGTCTGTCGGTGACAAAAATAACTCAGAAACGATTTCAGCTGGAATGTTGAAAATTGGTATATAGTCTTTAAACCAAATGTGCAGATTTATATCAAATATTGAATAAAAGCTGTTTTGAGGAAGTCCGTCTGTCAGGCTATTAGAGTCTGAATTATCGCGATAATTAAAAACAAAGAGTTAGTAAAATAAAATTCGGTACTCAAATTTAACTTCTATACAGTAGATACCAGTCAAATTGAGAGTCAAATCCGACTACGGATTTACTGTCTGTCAATCTGTACTTTCAGAGACTCATTGACTTAAAATAATGCTCAAAAAGAAAGGAAAAAAGAAAAAAATGAATATTTAGAGCAAATTAACGGTTTAGAGACTCGAACCGACGACCATCAAAAAGCTAGATTCGGCCAGTCGCTCTGTCGACCATGCCACACATCGCTTACGAACCGATGGGGTCATAGAATCTTAAAACGACCATGAAATTTTGCTTTTTAATGTAGTGAAATGTTGGTCTAAAAGCACAATGCTATAATCACAGCGGTGTTTTGCGCACGTGCGTGAGCTTGACACAAAAAATTGCAAACAATTCTGTGTATTTTCAAAGAAATTTTTAAGTTTTAAAATATATTTTTAAGGAATATTTCACAGTCAATATAGCTTTTTTCTTTAAAATAATGTTCAGAAATAAAGAAAAAAAGAAAAAAATTATTTAGACCAAATTAGCGGTTTCGAGACTTCAACCGGCGACCATCAAAAAACTATTTGGCCAATCGCTCTATCGACCATGCCACGCATCGCTTACGAACCGGTGTGGTCTTGCAATCTTAAAACGGCCATAAAATTTTACTTTTTAATGTAGTGAAATCCTGGTCTAAAACCACAATGCTATAAAAACAGCGGTGTTCTGCTCATGTGCATGAACTTGAGACAAAAAATTGTAAAGAATTCTATGTATTTTCAAAGAAATTCTTAAATTTTGAAATATATTTTTCAGGGTTATCTCACAGTCAATATACCATTGGTCTTTTGAATAATGTTCAGAGATAAAGAACAAAAAAAGAAAAAAAATATTTAGAGCAAATTAGCGGTTTAGAGATTCGAACCGACGACCATCAAAAAGCTACATTCGGCCAGTCGCTCTGTCGATCATGCCACACAACGCTTACGAACCGGTTTGGTCTTAGAATCTTAAAACGGCCATAAAATTTTAATTTTTAATGTAGTGAAATCCTGATCTAAAACCAAAATGATATAAACACTGCGACGTTTTGCGCATGTGCATGAGCTTGACACAAAAAATTGCAAACAATTCTGTGTATTTTTAAAGAAGTTGTTAAGTTTTAAAATATATTTTTAAGGAATATTTCACTGTCAATATTACTTTATTCTTTAAAATAATGTTCAAAAAGAAAGGAAAAAAGAAAAAATATAT